>WOGR01007984.1:0-12086 GCA_015342045.1 Leptinotarsa lineolata | reverse complement strand
GATAGGTTAGGTGCACAAAATGTCATATGTCATAGAATGACTCGGAACATAAGTAAACAGAACAGCATGCCTCTGAAATATGTCATCTTTGTTTGTCTCATACAGGTAACAGATTCATTGTCCTTTATTAGCTCTAACCGATGTTGCCAAATGGTGAAATAGAAACGAATCCCTTTAAATGTTGAATGCATTATTTCATTCCTC
This sequence comes from Leptinotarsa lineolata, assembly GCA_015342045.1. Taxonomy (NCBI): domain Eukaryota; kingdom Metazoa; phylum Arthropoda; class Insecta; order Coleoptera; family Chrysomelidae; genus Leptinotarsa; species Leptinotarsa lineolata. The sequence continues at coordinate 11,882 of WOGR01007984.1, read as the reverse complement.
TTTTTTAAGTGTTTAAAAAAATTTAAAAGGAAAAGGTTGAAATCATAAGTTCAAAATGCGTTGTTTTAGAGCTCTTTTATGAAAACTATTTGATTTTCGTCAGGAGGAACATTCCCCATTCTATCATAGTGTCATATTTTAAATGGTTTGGTTCAACTTCTCTTTCAATAAAAGTATTATATCAGAAATGTGTAAATTATATTATGAACTAAGGCATTTGACAATTATATAATTACACCTAACAATTTGTTTCTGACCATACAAAATAGAATGCATAAGGAGTGATTCCAAACAAACAAAAATTTCTGCAAATATGTTTTAATGTGTCCAAGTAGATATTGCGTACCTCAATTATAGATTTTATATGATCTTCGTTTTCAGGGAGCTGAGTAACCTGAGGAAAAACAACAAAAATGCCACATGTGCTTTTTCAGAAGTCCAGAAAATCCAGTGTGTTCAGGGGCGTTATCCAGAAAAACTCCTGGACCTGTGGGAGTTATATGAAGAAACCCGTGGATCAGAAAATGACTGCCCAGATATTTTCAGAGAAGACCAACTCTACATTGTCCTCCAGTTGGCAAATGGTGGCAAGGATTTAGAATCTTACATATTTAACAATGCCTGTCAAGCTTATGCCATGTTCAAACAAGTAAGTTGAAAGTTATTTGAATGGTGCAGGGGTGTATTAGTGGTTTGTCAGATATGGCTGTTTTCAAATTGTACTAGATCAGGTTGTTCACCAACCTAAATAAACAAAAAATGTATACAGAGTTACTCGAAAATGAACAAAATTAATTTCAAATTCAAAGAGTGTGGATGGTTTTCAAATTAAAATCATTAGTTTCAAGGTGAGAATAAGTCTAAAGGTATTCTTTATATCACTCTCGCCATTTACGAGGTTCTCCGTATTTTGAATTGTATTATCTATAATTCTGTTTATCTCAGTACTTTTTCACTTGCTTGAGTTTACCTTAAATCTCACTTTTCATTTTTAGTCTTTTCTTCAATTTTTACATTGAATATGAATATTTAACACAGGCTAAAAAGTCCCGGGCCTAAGGAAGAAAACGCGTTTTTTTTTGTTCAAAAATTGGCTTTATTCATCAACGTAATCTCTATCAAGAGCCACACATTCATTCTAGCGCCGCTTCTAACATTTTAATATCACTTTTAATGAAAGAGTTATCTTTTGCCTCAAAATAGGCCTCAATTTTAGCAATAACCTCTTCATTTGAACGAAATTTCTTACCGGTGAGCATTTTTTTGAGGTCTGCGAGTAGCAGCTGGGAACCAAATCTGGCGAATACGGTGGATGTGGGAGCAATTCGAAGTTCAATTCATATAGTTTTGCCATGTTTTCTGGTGTTACTGCTTCATTTGAAGTTCTGTATCATCGTTATCTACGACCACGTTTGAAGTCAGCAAATCAACGTTTAATTGTTGATTCTGATGGAGCGGAGTCCTTATATTACTTTTTAAGCCATTATTTCACTTGAACGGTATTTTTTTATCAAGAAGCAGTGTAGAATAAAAAAATTTAAACACGAAATTGTTTTTGATCCATTGTTTTGAAAATAAGAGAAGTACTGTCACTCTTTGTACAATAACATGTGCGAACTCACAAGTAGAATATCATGAAATTTCAACAGCTTTCCTTTGAAAGATAGTATTAACGGAAAAAGCGGTGAATGCAATAAGACTATGTGTAAGGACTGCGACTTTTCAGCCCAGGTAGTAATATATTTGATGCTTGTACTAGTATAAAAGGGGTGATTATCTTGTTCAGTAAATAAATAGAAGAATAAATTAGTGCCAAAAGACCTAGATTTTCTACAAAAACTTGTGTAAAGATCGTTGAAGACATGTTAGAACGAGTTAATTCTGACCCCACACTCATTAAATGCCTTGTAACTGGTGATAGGTTATAGGTTTACGAATTTGATAAGCAAACCACTCGACAAGCTTGTGAATGTCTCCTTCCAACAGCGCCGAAGTCGAAAAAAGCTCATTGAAGTCTATTGAAAGTAAAGTGAAGTTTTTTTTATTACGCCGTGTTGTGCACTCGGAATTCTTGCCAGAAGGTGAGACAGTAAATTAAAAATATTACCTGAACACCTGCGGCGATTGAGAGAAATTAATAATTGGGTTGTTCATTGGCGTACATGTATTATTTTGGAAGGGGCCAACTTTGAAGGGGATACCATTAATTTAGATGAATAATACATATTTTGAGTTTCCCAATTCCCGGTATTTTTAACACGCTTTTATTAGCTCAACTTGTATGTTTGTAACAAACTCCTTTGGACTCGATTTTGACTAACTTTAAACGGACAGAATTATTTTAAACTTTGTACACTTATCCATAATCGGTGACAATACAATAATTTCATAAATTTTATCTCATTAATTTAAAGCATCCCACGCTTTTCTACAACAGAATTAATTTTTTCGAATTATTTTTCAGTTTGTATTGCTATTAAAGCGTGTTTTTTTTTAGTTTTTTTTATTCAATTATTTATTGACATAGTAGTATAATAACTTCTTCAGGCATATTCAATAATAAGTAAATTATTCCTATTTAGTGCTTCTTATATAAATTGATAATTTTACATTTTAGGAACAAACAAATATAATTACGACACCTTAAGAGAAAAAATTAACAAAGGAGAATCATTCAGTCATTGAATGAATGTTGCGAATGTATTGGTTTTTAGAAATTTTAAAAGATTGTGTTTCAAAGTTTCCTAAATGTAAGAACGTCATAGTCATGATTGAACTCTCAGGCCTCTTTACCAAACATACTTTGCGTGTGTTGAATTTAAAAAAATCTTGTGCTCTTTTATTCTTTGGAAAAAAATTCTGCCTGTTTGACCAATATAAATGTTTTGACAAGAACCATAATTCAACTTATATACTAGTGATACGTCCACACTGAATTTTTGTTCTTGTTTTCCTTTCTTTGGAAATTATGACATTCTTTAATTATTTTAGGTTGCCTTAGCACTAGCAGTAGCTGAAAATCAATTATTTTTCGAACACCGTGACCTACATTGGGGCAACGTGTTGCTATCTACTGTGGAAAAAAATAAAGTGGTCAATTTTTGTCTCGACGGAGAAACTTTCAATATCCAAACGAAGGGTGTTGAGGTTGCCATCATAGATTTCACCCTTTCAAGAATCGAATATGACGGTGTGGTCATTTTCAATGACTTGGCTTTGGATCCTGATTTGTTCAATGCTGAAGGAGATTATCAGTTCGAAGTATACAAGCTAATGCAGAAGAAAAACAGGTTAGAGGGTTTACAAAAGTTTGATTATTTTACAATAGTACTTACTGTTTTTGTTTTAGAAATAATTGGTTGGAGTACGAACCTTACACAAACCTGCTGTGGCTACATTACACTTTGGACAAAGCCATAACTGCCTTACGGTACAAATACGCACAATCAAAAATACACAAAGATAACTTGATGAAACTCAAACAGCTTTATAGTGAAGTGTTGAGTTACAAGAGCGTAAAAGATTTTGTTTTGAATTGTCTGTTGTAAATTGAAATGTATTCTTGGTATTTCATTGATTGTATGATTTTAAATTGTTTTTTGACTTTTATAAATTTAATTTGTATGTGTACCTTTTTGTAAATACTGACGTTACACACTTGAGTTTCATTAAATTTTTTTTAGATACATGAGTACTGCTGAGTACTCCTTAAGATGCTCTCAGAGTAATCATTCTCTAGTCATGCTCTCAGAGCAGGGTCATTTGTAGTTTCAGTGGAATTCACATATCTGTCGACTGAGAATAAAATACCTCTTAGAGGTATATTTTATAAAATGAGAAATATTCTTTCATTTAAATATTTGAAAACAAAAATCATTCAGTTTCGATGAAATTAATTCAATTGATGGTCATAATAAACGGCAAATACAAAATATAGTTTCACTACACTAAAGCAAATTTGGTCGAAAATATATTTTTCATGATGGAGTTGATATATTAATTTATGTAATGAAATTCTTAAAAATATTTTAAAAAAATGAATTACCCGAAATTTTAAACAACTAAAAGAATATATTTTGGAATATACTGACAATTTTGTAGTTTATAATAATTTTATTTGTTGTATTATTCTCGGTATGCTCTTTTTTTTTCAATATGTGCGTTATATTGTCCCCACTAAAAAAATGTAATGTTTCTTGGTATTAATAAAATTTATTATCATTATAATTATGCTGGTCTAATTGTTCATGATCAAATTTTCCTAGGATTTAAATATTGAATATACATTCGCTACTCTAATCAACTCAAAATAAATGGTTTTCTAATAGCAATAATAATTCACTCATTTGAAAAATGCAGTCAACTCAGTTTCACAAAACTTGCTTTTACAATTCATTCTCTGAACTTTAAAATATTTCTGAAGACTATCGAGGAAAGATACGTACTAGAAAATGAACAATTCGAAATATTCGTCTCTCCCAACCATCTACACCGTAGGTTTATGAATGAACGAGAAATATCTGCAAGACTAACCTTTGAGGTATCTTGCATAAATGGCTGTCGGATATTATTCATTGTCCAGCGTGGTATTAGCCGGGAAAGTAGGTCTGGTAAATGACGACAGGTATTTACAAGAACTACTGGAAAGAAAGAGATAAATATTTCGAAATATGTATTTTCTGGCTCCTAAATATTAATGAGGAGTAAATATATTCTTATGACAAAATTAACTTCTCTATTATTACTTTTTAAGCTATCTCACCCTTTCTCATCTTATTTTCTTCCAAATTTTATGGTCTTTTCATAAGGTGACAACCTACATGCCTATATATTTAAATTGATATATTTTTCAACTGAGGCTACTAATATAGATCGGTATTGTTACAATCATGGATAAAGGACTTGAAAGAAGTAGCATAAAGTCTATGATTGTGACTATTTTGAACCATGGCTCATTTAATCTCAGATCTATTTGGTCTATTTTGTTAGTTGATTTAAATGATATATGAAATGTTTTGCCCAATTAATACATGTAATGACAAGAGTGAATAAATAATTACTCAGATATTGTAATCCCTATTTTGACTTGATAAACTGGCATACACAAGTTTGTGTTTTCGAACTCAAATGATTAAATCAAAATACATAAAATATCACGTCAAAAAAACACTTTAGTGTGAGATTTTCACTTGGCAGTTTACAAAAGAGCGGTTTTGTAACTATTGTTTTGTTATTATTTTTTTTTCCGGCGAGTGGAAAAATCTTCGAAAGACAGACATACTTTATTTAACTACGCTTATGTAAGTTTACATTTGTAGCAAGTCATATTGCAAAAACTGAAAATAAATTGTATTTGTATTTCCAAGAATAAAAAAGAATTATGGCGTCAGTAAAAACACTATGATATACAGCATGAACAAGCAAACTCGACAAAACATTAATAACTTAGATGCGATTAAAGATATTCAAATAACTAAATATCTGAACATTCTCATGCGAATGGGGTGGTGTCTAAATATTCTGCAATAGTGTAGAAACTTGAGTTTGATGAGGCACTGTTTCACCTTTTGATTGAAACAATTGGGGGACAAAGATATGACTTCCTTAGGCAAGTGATTATAAAGAATTATATTGGAAGCTTTATTCAATCTACATTTTATAGGTCTAATTTTATCTGTTCTTCCCAACGTATGCATTTAAAGATTATATTCTACCGTGTCTATCATTCCGAAATACTTCTACTTTTCTGTGTCACTCACTTTAAACCCAAATAGATACGCCTGAAAACACCCATGACCTGTTAGGACTTGTATGAGAAAGTAATTCACCTCTCCCCATTTTCTGTTCATCCATGGTTCTACGTCTCTTATCAGTCTTTTTGTCCAGTTGGCCTTTCCATTGTCTATTTCCCAAGATTGTTGCCATTTTTCAATTATTTGAAACCTTGCTAACCTTTTCGATACGTTAATTTGTACCATAGTTCTCTCTTCCACCAGCAGACCTATTGGGGGGGTTCTTGCAATCATCATCAGAGCTTTCATTGATACTGTTCTATATGCACACTATTTTTATGGCTGCTTTCCTTTGGATTCCCAGGTATTTGATGGATTCTTGGCCACAAACGTTCGTTTCCTCCAATTCGATTGTAATACTCTTCAGTTTTCTGCCTGCTGCCAGCAGTACTACTACATCTGACTTCTGGGGGGCAAGCTTGAGTTGCTTCGCTGTCATCCACTCTGCTATATCCTTCAACGTTCTATTGGAAGTTCTTACCAAATTTTCATTTTTTCCCACCACCACTACGGCTAGGTCATCTGCGTATACTATTGGGTTGACTCCCCTAGGGACCTTCAGATTTAGTACCTCATCATAATATATATATTCCTCAATGTGGGACCAATTACGGAGCCTTGTGGAACACCACAGGTGTTCATTTTTCCCTTGTATTCTACTAGTAACACCCTTTCTTCAAGGTAGCTGGCAATCATATTGTACAGGTATGCAGGTAAATCTCTTCTTTTGATTTCGTTCAGGATCCCTTTCCATGCCGCGAGGTTGAAAGCGTTTTGTACATCCAACATTATCATGGCGCACCTTTTCCTGCCAATCCTTTCGTTTGCTTGGTCTGCGATGTTTTGTATCTTCGTCAGTGCATCTGTTGTTGACCTACCTTTTCGGAAACCGAACTGATTTTCATTTAGATGGCCTTTATTTTCTATTTCTCTTAAGAGTCTCGCCTTGATCAGAGGTTCTAGGAGTTTTCCCATGATATTCAGAATACATATGGGCCTGTACGATTTATTTTTGCCTTTATCAATAAGAACGAGCCTGGCTATCTTCCATTCTTTGGGGAATTGCCATTTTGTTAATAATAGGTTCATTATCCTTAGATATTGTTCCGGGTGTGCCTCAACAACAATTTTGATGATTTTTGCTGGGAGGTCAGACCGGAGGTGTTTTCTTATAATGGATTTTCATTAAGTATCAGTCGGTTCTATCATACATAGAATATCCCTGATGTGATCACCATTAGCGTCTTGGATAAAATCTAACAATTTCAATTTATAAAGGAAGTCATCCTTTATTATTTATAAACAAAATTCTTCATAGCAATAAAAAAATTAATTAATTCTTTAACGGTGAAATAATACCTGGGTAAGATCACGTCAAGTGGACCCCCCCATTTTCCTCTTAGTAATGGAATTTCAGTTCATGTATTTTTTTATAAAGTAACTACAACAATTAATCCCCAAAACAGTTTTTGAAAATTTTCATTTCAACAATTTTTTTATATTGAAAATTTTGATGACTTTCAATTCAAAAATTGACATTAAAAAACTATTAGAGATGTCAAGAGTAATATTTTTTTTTTTCAAAAAATGAAGTTAAAACCAACAATTAAATTATGTGTTTAACAAAATCGCGTTATTTTTTTTTTAAACTCAATTAGTAATAATTTCTTCGTCTGCCGAAAAAGCTTACACTGAAGTGATGTATTGTTCAAAGCTTTGAGATGATGAAACTGGCGAATATTTTTAACTGTTACAGGTTGTTTCTGTCGTAGCTAAGTGTCGTGATTTTCTTGAGAACAGAAACCAAAATTAATTTTTTCAAAGGCATTTTCGGCGCATTGGTGATGTAACTATCATTGTCGCGTTGAAGACTAGCGCGATTCGCTTTGAATTTTTACACTCCCTCCTAAGCCATCACGTGCTCCTTTTCCGTGAGAATTGATTTATTGAATTTGCAAAATTACACTTATTTCTGTACCGAGAAGCTGCTACGTCTGAGAAATATGATTTTATTCAATGGTTATTGCTCCAAACTTACTTTTTTTAAATTCAATCAATTTACAAATAAAAAGGTGAAATGAACTCGCGTCGTGACTAATTTTTTCGAAAATTATCACATAGTTTTCATGTTTCATTTCTTCATTCTCTCTATAATATACTACGTATGGGTGAATTGTAGACTGGTTATTAGACTAATGGTGAGATTGGATCGCGTCTTGTAGGAAAAAAGAATAATTTTTACTACACAATGACACAACTTTATACTTGATTTAATTGATATGTTGAATCATCTGCACCGCCTTTGTTAATTATTTTTGAATATCATTATTTGTCGAATAATTCACGAACGCTTATAGCTAAATTCTAAACTATCAATGATGGTGAAAAAATTTCCTTCAAACCAGCAAATTATATATGTAAAATATACCTATATAAATTTTTTTTCTGACAATAAGTAATATATTGATTATATTTATTGATTCAAATTTAGATTATCTTTGGAATAATATTAGATTGTTTCAAAAGTTTTGTCTGTTTTAATGTATTTTTGTAGCTGCATATCTCAATAAATATTTATTCTATTGTGTCGTGGTATATACTGATCGATAGAGAATTTTGTACTCTAATTTTTAATTTTTTGCCTCTTCATCTCAATACTATATGATGTAGTTAACCGATTTTCGGCCAATTTTACATTACTAATTCCAATTGAAACAAAGCACTGACGAAACAGCCTGAAAAATTAACCAGGGATTTGGCAATGATGAATGAACGTACTGTTTGACGTTGGTTTGCAAAATTTCGCTCCGGAGATTTTAGCCTCGAAGATGAGCCCCGAAGTGGTCAACCTACAATAATCCAGGACTAGGATTTGAGACCCTGGTGGAGATTAACCCATCACAAACGGTACGTGGGATGGCGGAAGAACTGGGCGTCAGCTCCTATGCGGTTTTTGACGGTTTTAAACGTATTGGAAAGGTCAAGAAGGCCGAAAAGTGTGTGCCCCACGATTTGAACGATCTACATGAATTGTCACGTTTCGAGGTCTGTTCTTCTTTGCTTTTGCACAAACAAAACTATCTTTTTTTGGATCAGCTCGCCACGTGTGATGAAAACCGGATTCTCTACGACAACAGGAGACGATCAGGACAGTGATTGGATGCCGATGAGCCACCCAAGCATTTTCTGAAGGCGAAAACCCACCAAAAAATACCATGGTTACTATATGGTGGTCAGCGGCTAGTGTGACGGCTATAATAATAAATAATAATAATAAATCTTTATTTTTCAGTTAAAATGCATAAATATATGAATACATTTAAGCAGTAACTGACAAAAGCGTCATAATTAATATAAATGAGAATTTAAAAGATATGAACACACTCATAAGTTATGAATATAAAAGAAGTAAAATATATAAATATATAGAATTATAAAAAATTCTTAGAACCTACCGACTTAATTAAAAAAGACACACGAGAACATATTTGAAAAAGGTTAAAGGTGTCATAGTACAAGTGACAAATGTTATTTGAAACAACAGCACAAATATAAAATTTGATTGTCAAAAAGAAACATCCTTATAAAATGCAGTATTATGTCATAAATTTACAAATACTGTAGCAGTTTTTCTCAATAAGTAATGCTTTAAGTCTGGATTTGAAAATATTAATATTTGGAGATGTTTGGATAGAGACATCGAGGAGGTTAAAAACTTTGCATCCCAAATATAAGTGACTTTTTTGGTTTAGGTTATTTCTGTGCAAAGCAGGCACAAGAAAATTTCTGGATCTAGTGCCATATTGATGATTTGTTCTATTGAAAATTTTATCTTTATGTTTGTATACATATATACACAGTTCATACAGATACAAGCCTGTCACAGTTAAGATCTTTAGTCTTAAAAGCCTCTATTTTAGTCCTGCAACAAGTATGGTTTCATTAAATTCAAGGCTGCACCCCTTATACTTTATTTGCTCAAGCTTAATTATTAAGAGGTCATGATTAACACTATCAAAGGCCCGAGAAAAGTCAATAAATTATTAGTAATCAATTAATTTATTATTATTGGTAAATATTAAAAAAATAGTCAAAAAGGGATGGTTTTGACAATTTGTATCGGCTTATTTTTATTATAACTTAACCATAATCAAATGTATGAAGAAATAATTATCGATGTGTCTCTGTGTATCCACCTTCTCGTTTAATGCATCTAATTGTCGGATCATTGAATTCACAAAGAGTAGATCGCAACACACTTGCTGGATATTTTTGCAATGAGAACGTATCAAATTTTCGAGCTCGTCAGCATTATGGAATGGTCTGTCCTTGTAAACCTTTTTCTTTAAATATCCCCGTAAAAAATCTAATGGGGTGAGATCTGGCGAACGAGGAGGCCTCCGTGGACCAGTATTTCGCCCTAACCATTTATCACCAAATTTTCCCATTTAATAGATAACTGTTAGTTCATGAAAAATGAGAAAAAAAACTTTCTATCTCAGATCCTTTGTTGAAGTGACATGTGTTAGTAGATTAACATTCAGGGAGTATGAGGCGTAAAATTTTCTATTTACTTTGTAAAAGCCGATAACACTACATTTGCTAATATTCATGTGTGAATTGTTCTCAGTACAACACCTATTCAAGATATTTAAAACATGTAACAGATTACCATCCTTTAATGATTCAATTGGTCTGAAAATTTTAAGACCATCTGCGAACATTAGAAAATTTGAATTTTCATTCTGTAAAGTCATTAACAAAGGTGTTTAACAGAAGAGGTGCATAATGAGACATTCCTTAAATTGAGAGATTAACAATGTCATTTACATATACAAGGAAAAGGATCGGGCGCAGTACTGATCCTTGTGGAACGCCCCACAGGATATCCTTAGTGTATGATAGTTTTTCGTTTGATCTCACTAACTGTTTTCTATCACTTATGTAAGACCTGAAACAGTCATTGCACACTCCTCTAAAGCCATAGCAGTCCAACTTTTGCGAAAGAAGTTCATGATTAACACAATCAAAAGCTTTGGAGAAGTCGCAGAATACTGCCGCTACGACCTCCCCATTGTTGAGATGTGTCTATACATGTTCAAGAGAGGAAAATATTACATCATTTGTGCCTTTTGCTTTCTGAAAGCCAAATTGATATCCGTTCAATATATTGTATTTATAAAGAAAAGCTAATACTTTTTTTCACCTTTTTTCTGATTTTTGAGAGTGTTGAGAGCATGGAGATAAGGTCTAAAGTTATTTGAATCTCCTGCATTACCGCCTTTGAATAGAGGAATTACAATAGATGTTTTTAAACACGGAGGAAATTTTCCAAGGGAAAAAGATTTATTTATAGCCATTCTTGTGTATTCAAAGCGGAATCGGGAATGTTATTTAAAATTTTCACTGAAATTTCATCAATGCCCGTTGCATTTTTGTTTTTTGTTGTTGCAAGATTCCTTTCAGCTCTAATAAATTTGTATCTTCAAAATAAAAGTTATTAGGCAAATTTACATTATTTAAATAATCCATTGGATTTGAAGTAGGAACATGGGATGAAGTTAGTTTTTGAGCAATTGTGCAGTAAAAATTATTGAGTGTTTCTGGATCAATATTGACGTATTCCGAGATTGAATTTGATTTATTTCTTAGACTATTCACTATGGCCCAGTTTTCTTTGATTTTATTATCAGCTTTGTTTATTCTGATCTTGTAATGAATTTCTTTTGCATGTTTACCTGTCTGCATATTTGGCGATATTTGTTGAAAAAAGTTATGACAAATTCATAGGAAAAATATTTTCGTATTGAGTGCAGTGATCTCAAATTGGTCGCAGAAATTTTTATGCCATGTGTAATCCACGATTCATTTATTTTATTTTTTTAATCTTTATTTTCCCTTCGGGAAAACATTCTTCAGAACTGTTGTTAATAATCCTTGAAAGGCGCCTATAGAATCGCTTGTAGACAAAACCTCTTCCCATGCAGTTTGCTCCCATTTGTGTTTAAATTAAATTTTTGGAGCTGTATATTCTACCCAGCTTGAATGATTTTCTTGATTTACTTTTAATAGGGAATTCTAAAATACCTT
>WOGR01007983.1:0-12087 GCA_015342045.1 Leptinotarsa lineolata | reverse complement strand
GCTGAAATTCACCACGAAACATTGTCATTCACCTTCAAACATTAGTGAAGGTCTTCCCGTACAGCATGTTCATAATAATTAGTAGACATCAGCCCAAGAATATTGGCAACATATGCAATCAAACTCGTAAATAAACCCATCTGGAACAAAATTGGATATGTATAATCATAGGATTACAAATGCTATTTCAATAACAAGATCGAGAAAATATAATAAACCAGCTTTCTACATTCATTGAGAACCATGGCCACAGTAATCTAATAGGTTTCGTTGAATGAATTTCATAAAAAGATCAGTTATTTCAGTTCACTAATGATAAATTTTGTATGAGACTCGCTGGTTCTTATAGCCTTCAGCTGAACTAGTGTCGGTGACATGTAAGCTTAGATATTTAGGAAAACTCAATTAATGAGCAGTAAAATGATCAAGACTGCAAGTTTCTCTGTGGTCTCCTTGTTCAAAGAGCATCTGTCTAATATTGATATGCTCATTATACATGTTCAGATGGTAAATTTGATGATTTCATGTGTATTTAGAATACAGCTGATGATGATTTTCTTGAAGTATAATGTAGCATATTACATATGTGCTAGTATCTCTATAAATATCAAGAATTTTTTCAATGAAAGTTCTGTAATGAAATGGTTTCTTCTGATGCACTATTTCTAATATAGCTCCATGACTAAAAAAAAATCGAATCAATTGATTGTATGCATATAAAAATGTTTGTTTATATATAAGGAGTCTATCAATGGGATCATATTATGTGCCAAAAGTAACTACTTCCTGATTTCTACTAATCGAAACTTTAGTCAACATTTGTTTCAAAAAATCTTAATTTTTCGATAACTTTTGAGGCAAGTTGTCCTCTATGTCACAAAAAAAAGGGCAGTTTATTTTCCAGATATCTGTTGACTAGTAATTTTGCTATCAGTGATATATAAACTTATCGAAATAGTTGTGAATTACAATATTTTCATAATATTTCCGAATGCTTTAGCATGATTTATCCGTGCGGTTTTATAGAACGTAGTAACATTCTGTCATATGTCACTCAAGAAAATGAAATATCAAATAATTATCCTAAAAATTTTTCTTCCCAACTTTCTTGCACAGTAAAATGTGGCAAATGCTTAACGAAAAACAACTATACTTTTCTAGCTACCACCATAATGGACACTGCATCACTTCCGTACAAATGTGTGGAGGATATTCTCAGAGATGCTTCTTATTCGTCCGACAGCGAGCCTCGCTAAAATCAATCGAGTGACTATCTACTGACCGGTTTCGGAGTATTTCCGCTCATCAGTGCCGGAAAAATCCATCCAAGGCAGCATTGCTGTCGAAAACTCGAATGAATTCATCGAAACTCCATTGCCTGCGAAAGAGCACGTGCCAATAACGGCAGCCGCCATCTCATGACAAAGCCCCCCTCGAATAAAAGGGAAAGAAGCACCACGATGTACCAAAACTCTAACAACAGTCAAATCAGTGTGATGACTATGTTTAGGAGAAGTACAAAATCATGAAAATAAGTACTTCGAATAGAAATTCTAAACATTCACCTCTCCCAACTCTCCTACACAGGAGGAACTGACAGAAACCAGTCGAAAAAAAAAACAACTATTTCCCTGCCCAATACCACGACGGCCATTGAATTACATGTCACTCATTAATGGAGCGCAGTCGAGAAACATGAAGTCTCTTGCAATTGCGTTTGATATTTCCACTTCTTAAAAAAACGTTCCTAGCAAGCAGCTATTGACGGATACTTCCCAGATACTATTGGAGATCTATATTGTCTCCCACCCTATCTAAAATAAGATATTATATCTTGATGAAGAACTGAAGTTGTCTCTAAAAAATTTTCAGGACCAGGCATAATAATGTGGGAGCGGGTAATTCAGATTTCTGCTCCAATTAGTTTGTTAGACAATAATTTGTCTTGACATGTTCAATAACAGAAAAAAGTTGAATAAATTTTAGCAACTTTTGATGCTTTATGAATCTCAGATTAGATCTTTCTCGAAATATTGTTCACATATATGCAGCTCTATCCCTAAGGCTACTAGATTCCATGCCAACAAGATTCACTCATCTGGTTGACGATCCAAACACTACAAGTAACCTTGAACATTGAAGAAAAATCAAACACAAGTCTTATATAAATACTTACACAGATATTGTTGGAAGTAAGAGACAAACTGAAGCTGCTCATCGTTTAGAGTTTCGAGGGAGTACTCGTTAAACAAGACGCTTCGAGAGCTCTTTTATATGGAAAACGATGTTTTATGGAATAATCTCAGGTTAACAATTTGATTTTAATTGTATTTCCTAGGCATCATCTTATATGAAATTATTAGCGCTGGAAAAACTTGCTTTCTCTCCTTACGTTGTTCAGAAATGTAGACAGAATAGTTCTTCATCGGGAAGGAATCATAAGATTCACACTCAACATTCGCATTGGGCGAATTTGAAATCAATCTCATTTCTAATTCTTCTTCATTCTTTATGGAAATCTTCAATAACCTGTCCTAATTTCGTCTATATATACTGAAATATCTGGAATTGAAACGTAATACAAAGTTCACGGATTTGGTCGTGAAATATCATATATAACTGCGGAATAATACCTGAAATATTTTATGTATTCTGAATATGTTTAGACATGTTTATTATGTAATTGACTCTGATTTTGTTGATTACCTGTGATGCAGTATAATTTTCAGGTTAGGGAATATTGCAGGCAATATCTGGATACTATCATTGGAATCACTATTTCAACATTATTTATAATTTTTATACTCCTACGACGATGATATGAGCGGAGTAAGACATGAAGAAATATTATACTTTACAACTGAAAGTAGTACAGAAATATAGTTAATATACAAGTTAAAAATAGTTTCGTTCTACTTCTCATTATCTATATCAGTAAACTCCTAGATGCATACCTAATATTGAAACTTATATGTATCAAGATTGAACTCATAAATTGGTTTATAATAATAATGTTGATTTACTCAGAGTGAAATATACAAGTATCAAGACAATACCACTATGAATTAATTTGGAAATAACCATACTACAATCCCACAAAATTACTGTTTGTGGGATATCTATTCTAGAATTTTCTATTCTAATTACACTATTTTCTCAAATTATTTTTTACGTACTTATCCGTATTAGACGAGTTTGTTACCAAACACAAATATATACATTTACCTGCAATCTTACACATTTATAATCTATATTCATCTATATAGATATCTATTACAGTTTCAAGATCTGATAATATAATGTTATATTATCTCATTGGTGTATTGTTTGGAACTAAATGGATCTACCAGGCTAATAGGCTTAATTTGGGCTGGGAGGGAAATGACAGTCATCACCTCAGAATTTATCAACCCTTGGTTTTGCTATTCCAATTTTAAAAAAGGAAAATTCCAAAAATTTATGAGCAATCAGAAAGTTCACATATTAACGAATTATAAATAACTCGAAAGTATGAGTTGGGTACAATATATGATGGAATTGAAGTTGCGATCATTTCTCAAGAATCAGCAACAAGTGAATACTTTGTTGGATGGTATGCGAGACTTTGTGTTTGACTTGTTATTACTCAGGGGAGTTCTCACACACTGCAACTTACTATCAAAGACTTGCATCTGAAATCTGTAAAATTATGACTATTCAGAACACATAAGTTTTTCTTGATACATCATTCAATCAATACAGTGAAATAATTGACAGTGAAGGTTCAAAGTGGCTGAGTTGCCACGAAAGGTCATATTTCCCCTGAAAACGTTCACTTGAATAGAATACTGAGTGTGTGACCTTCTCTCATCCAATGAGTATTTTTCATTCTCAAATACTGACAATTTTACTTGTTCCGTTCCATGTAAGGTAAACGTTGCTTCATCGAAAAAAATAATCTTTTTGGAAAACATCAGATTCCGTTGAAGTCTATCCCTCATTACCTCTCAAAACTCTAATCTACGATCAGGATCATCCCCATTCAGTTCTTGATTTAGATGAATTTTATATGAATGATATTTATGTATTTTTGAAATTCTCAATACAAAAATTTTACATACATCAATATCACCTGCTACTTATCTTGTGTTTTCCTCAAAAGATAAAATAATACATCCAACTTCTTGTTCAGTTTTGATCTCCCAGCTTTGGAAAGATTAAAAAAAAATTATGTATTCCGAAAGCTTGAATAACAAAAAAAAAATAGTGTATCATAAATAGCCTTTGAAGGAATTTTCATTGGAAAACCCATGTATGGGAATATTTGCCTTTTGAAAAGAAACTACTCATATCTGAACTGAGATTATTTTATGAACAGAAATAAACGCGAATGAGCTTTCGCTTTTGTTAGACAAGTCTTTGAAAAAATATGTGTTTAATACTTTCCAAACGATTATTTTTTACTATTTTATGAACTCGTCTTTCTGTTAGAGATCTTTTAGTGTTTACATCAAAATTATTGCTTGCTATCAAAAAAATGAGTTGATGTAGCTATTCACAAAATAATAGACAGACGAAAGAGACTATGTAGGATAAAAATATATATTATTATGAACTGAAATGAAAATTTGTTTTTTTTTGTCATGCTATTTTTATTTCCACTTTAGTGATAAAATAGCCTGACTACTCAAACAACTACAAATGGTTTGGGTATTCTTTCTGAGCGAATGAAATACGTAAGCAATTATTCTGTGAAAAACGGAAATGGCGATCATGAAAACTAGTACCTCTTCGAAAATAGGAGGATTTTCAACTGTTGCGTACAAAACATTCAATATACCTGAAGAATAACTTCTCACATTTTGTTGTTGTAACTGTCTCAATCAAGAAATGAATTCATTTCATTGCGAGAAATGTTATATGTGAAATGGAAGTGTTTTCTATTTCACGAGCGATCGATTGTTTTTCACATCTAATTGATAGACAGGATCACGGTAGCCATTGTAAACTCTGCTGATTCATAACTTTTGAAGGCTGTAGACACAACAATAGGTTATATGTTAGATGGATACCACTTTTTAAATGTTCATATGACAATTTATATTGTTAATTCTCATGACATTTTCGTGATATACCACCCAGAAATGAATTCAGAATTATTCCTACAATCCATTTCAGTCATTTTTTCAATTAGTCCCAAAACAACTACTTTTATATCACTCTTATTTGATCAAATCTGAGTAACTGAATTGTATTTTCAATTATAGAAACTCCCAAGGATGAAGTTGATTCAAAATTGTATTTTGAATAATTGGGAGTCCCAAGGATGAGTTTAATTCAAAATTGTATAATAATTGTCGAGTTTCGACATCCCAACTTCTTAAACTTGTTTAGAAGGCTAAAAATTCAAATATTAACAATGTGATATTTGTATGAAAAATCTTGCAAATGATGAATAATTTAATTATAATTGTACAACACTGGACAACAATACGAATCAACTGTATGTAAGAGATGAGGAGAAGCAGAAATATTTAATATCATATGATATTTGTGAAAAATATATGAGGAATATCGTTTGGTAAGATTCTGAATAGTACCAATATGATAATTTGGTTCATGTAAAATTTGAAATAGATCATTCTTCAAATTATCACGTCGAAACACCGACTTTTTTCAGATTTTTTCCCTTCAATAAATCTATATATAATTTAAACCTTCAAAACAAACCTTAGGTGCAAGCGTCAAAACTTTTTTTAAGAGAGCTTTATTACCAAAATATTAATCTAGAAATACTTGCTTTCAATACGTTGATATGTCAACAAGATTTGACTTGTTTCTCATTTGGGTGATCGACTTCTGTTGAAAAACTTTCTATATTGTGATGAGTATGTTTTTAAGACATGATTTTTCGCAAAACATGTATAACAATTACCCATGTATTGTTTTTCTGAAGAAGTTGATGGGCTTTTCATTCGATGAAATCTCTTCTTTCTGATAGTGTGAAAAAAATATACGTTACTATGAGAAATGTTCTCAAAAAATGCAAAAAAAACAAAAAAAAAATCGATTTAACTGATGATCCCTACAATTTGTCGTCAATCCAAGTAAGACTTGGGGGGGGGGTTCATTTATTGATGTCGTTCCTCAGAGCTATTGGATTCATCACGGATGGTAGTGAACTTAAAGAGGCTTTTTGTGAAATATATGCAAAAAATTCGTCCGATAAAGCTCTTTCCGGGCACGCATATGCACGAGCTATCAGAGGACATTTTCTAGTACAGCTCGCCTTGTCTGAAATGATTTTTTCACCGATGGAGTTGTCGGACACAGAAAAGGGGCTAATGGATACATTTTTGCTGGATTTCGGAACAGACAATTCTGAAGATAATTTGCATTGCGAAGAGTTTAAGACACAAAAGAAAAATTTGTTGAGCATCATTAGTTCATCACTAGTTCAAAAAAGAGATCCTACCGCAAAACTTTGGATGCAATACTGGCAAATGATCTCTTTGGTTATAGATTTCATAGAGGCTGAACATACAGGTATTTGAAAATTACACTTTAAATGCGTGGAAAGAATTTCGCCCTATTTTCATGCAAGTGGGCACTTTTTATACGTAAAATCTGCTCATCTGTATTTCCAAGATATGGATAAGCTTAAAGAAACAATTAATGATGATTATGAATTTACTCGATTCAACGAAGGATTTTTTACTATTAGACGTACCCACAAGTTTTGGTCTAGAGTTTGGACAGACATGACCAACGAACAAGTTTTGATGAGATCTATGAAAACTCAGGGTGGGCTTACACATTGTCGTGGTTTGTCTGAAAGTGTAAAATTCGTATTAACAATTATCATACTTCTCGAAGTTTGCAATGAAATGGAAGATTTTTGTAATGTTTGTTTTGCAGCTACTGGGCAACACATTGCTTCAAAGAAATACCGTAAAAAGAGATGGAGCTGATTTACAAATATTTCATAAATTTTTCAACAGGTATGATCCTTTTCCAGAGACTGATAACATTATGTCAATATTTTCTGGAATTATTGGCGGAAAATTATATATTGTAAAGTGAAAAATTCATCAAAATAGATAATTGAGTAAGATCCAACCAAAGACAACAATAACAAAAACAATTCGGTGAAATTATAGGTAAAAATGTATTATGTATACCTATGCTTATGAAAAAAACCTATGTCGAAAAGATAAATTATTAAAATACATATATGAGTATCTTTAACTCAGATTGTAGATACGTCGGATATTTCAATCTAAACAACAATTATAACTTGACATCCCTGTCTATTTTTAGTATATCAATCTTTCAGTATACCCAACTGCAAGTAGCGGTATATTTCCTCACAAAATACCCATATTCCATGAAATTTCTCTATATTATGACAGGGAAAGGAAAAGGGTCATTTTTTAGAAGAGTTTAATTGATGACAAACAGAAGACTAGTGAATCACACATTTTTAATATTTGTCTTCCTATATTTACAAGTTTTTCATCTTATAATTGTCATTGAAGAAATAGAAACTTCAGAGGTAAGTATCTTTTTGTATATATTCTCAAATTGAAGGTTGAGCATTTCTCATTCATACTAGGCTTGCGAAAAAAATAAACTGTCTAGCTTGTTAGTAGCTTGTTAAATGATTATGTACCCTTCCTGACTAATGTACATGATTAATATGTAGCTTTTTAGCAAGTGATAACTGTATTGTGCATTTGAAAAACTGGTTGTATATGTTTCAAATGTGTTTTTATTTTTGTTGAGCAGCTATCGTACCCTATGAACGATAATCTTCAGAAGTAGAAACTTATGAATTGAGTTATCTTTAACACGTATGAAACTCCTTAAGAATTGTTAATTTTTGTGGTCCAGCGATAATTGAAAATACTCAAAAAGTATTATCATCAACCCTGTCAACAACCCTGAAAAATAACCATAGACATCACAAACATGAATGCAAATGAAAATGATTCAGAAACTACATCGCTTTCTGATGAAATTGCAAGTGGCAATTAAAAAAAGGTTATTCAATACTCACCAACAAGAAAATATGTTTGTTTAGTAAGCACCATCTTAAAATAGAACGATATGGGTTTATAAAGAAATCAAATATTAAAAACGCCGTACTAGACATCGTGTAACTGATGAAAAGGGTTTTGAATGAGTGTTTGAAAAGTCTAGTAGAGTTCATGAAATTAGCAAAGGCTTTAGATATTGTATAACATGAAAACCTGCTAGAAAAATTTTGTATCTGTTAACATTGGTGACAAGCTCAGTGCAACATTACAAATGAATGTAGGTATACCTCAGGAAACAGTACTTGATCAGATCCTTTTTTCCTGCTCAAATAATATGGAACTGATATGATAAAAATGCTACTCTGATTGATTTCATTAGGTTTGAATGTGAAAAAAAAAACAGTATTAATGACTTGCACAAACGACCTGTACAAGAAGTTTGGATTCTGAATACCTGGTTATAAAAAAGCAACATCCATTAAATTTTTGGGCCTTGTTATTCACCAGCATACAAGACTACCCATGCAAAAATTCAACACTTTCAGAAATACTATTTCGAGAAGAAATATTTTTAATATATCAGTCATTGGTAGAATCCATGTATAACTCAATGAAAATGAAACCAAAGTAAAAAATGTCTTAATTGATAATAGGAACATTGCGAGATTCCATGTTTTAGTGTATACGTATATCTATGTTTGTGAACAAGTGTGAGTGTGTCTGTATAGATAATACATTTTATTCGTAAATTATATTGTTAAATCTTCACAGTGTGTATCTAGAATATTTTTATTATAATGATAAAAACGCTGGAATATTTATATTATATTGTAATGATAAAAACTCTTTTCTTGAAATCAAGCTATTATTATATTCATTTCAATTCTATGTGAACCACTAACGAGTGAAAACTCCAGTGGAACATCTTTGTGCTTATTTGCTACTTGTAATTAATTATTATAACCTGTAAATCATTTCTATCTATCTGCAAATAAACGCTAAACTATAAACGCTAAACTATAAACGCTATACTATTATATAAAACGTGTAGTAGTACTTTCAACAATAATATAAATTTTAAAACTACGCAGAAATTTATTTTTTGACAATAATGCTTAAAAATAGACTTTTTCCAACGAATCATTCATTCTGAGACCATATTGCTTAAGAAAAGATCATTACTTAGTCACCAATGTCTAATATGGATACAATAACAAGTATACAATCATTCAACAGTAATATTCAAATATTCATATATCTTTCTATAAGAAAAGTCATACGTAAAGGATGAAGTTCTATTATGGTCTGAAACTAAACGACATACTTCCAGAAGTAATGAAAAATAATTTAAAAAAATATCATTTATATTAGTGGCTCGTATTCAACTATCTCTTTTTGTTTGTCTATACACCTTATGTACTTATTCTTTATGAAAAGTACCCTATTGAGTATGTAACTTACCTTGAAACAAGTATCAGACCGCACCCAAATTGAAATGCCAACTTCTAACGCGTCTTCACACCTCACCTTCTGAATGCTAACAAGCTTGTGAGACTAGTGAGAGGTTCCAGCTAAACTATTAGTACATTCCACTGGTAGGTAACAAATACGATGAAGAAATGGTGCCGGTTCATGAACACCTGCCACTCGAAATATTTCTCAGATGACTGTCCATATAAATGGCGAAGGTTATTCTGTATTTCAGTAACGAAACGATGAAGAGCTGTTTCTAGATGAAAAATTATGTATAAGTATTGACGATTCATTTGAAAACATTATTTCGAAGTTCACTTTCATAATTTTCTTATATTTTTTAATTTCTTATCATAACCATATCGAAAATCATAAAAATCTAATTAATTTTCTAATACATGTTCAGCTTCAACAATAAATGAAAAAATCAAGGGGTTTGGTAACCAAATGATCATTCGGCAGCTACTTAACAGAGAAGTTTTATTCATAATGATATTATATAGTTCATCCCCATCCTTGTTTAGAGTGAAGACCTAAGTTTGCGAACCTATAAAAAAATATAATCTTCGCTATTTGCGCAATGATAGTTTTTTTTCATTTTTTAAAATTATTTCACTCATTCAACTGGTAATGTAAGTAACATGTTCAATTTCTTTTGATTCTATTTGTGATTTTATAGCGGTCAAGTCAGAAGTATAAATTAAGGTAATGAGTTGAGAAACTTCACGAATTTTTAAAACCATTGCGAGCAGAGAATTAATGGGTTTAGTGTACCACATATTAATATACATCTGTATGGTGTATAGACTCTAAACAAATGATATATAACTGTCAGTCTCTCTCTCAATTTGCCACTTTTCTAAAATGGTATCCACATATGAATTTTCCTCTTTGAATCTGTACTTTTTTCAGCTCTATTGTTGAAATGTTTTTTTTCGTCAATCAGTTCAACGTCTATGAGGAATAGAAAAGTATCAAGAAAATATCTATGAGATATACGATAGGATAAGAAGTAACGACATCGAAAATCATCTGAGGAACAAATAGGCAACATTTGATAGCTTTATAAACATAAGATATCGTAGCATTTATTCAATATACATGTAAAAATGATATTTGAATAATTGAACACTTTACAAATTTTTTCACATACCTATTTATTGTGGGCCCTACTAGAATAATTAGCGCAACCGGAATGAAAACTCCACATTGACTCCACATAATAACGCATAAAATTCATGTAATAACTTAATTGAATGACTGTCAAGAAACTGTTTATAATTCAAGTACCTACGTATTTTGTACATGAAATGTAGTCGCTATAAAATATGACCCCAATCTGTTTTGAGTGTGGAATTATTTTTAAATATTGAGGATTTATTGAAAGAGAATAGCTAAAGAGTTGAATTTTCATAATTTTATTATGTATTTGTGATTTGCCATCTATACCAAACTAAAGAAAACGAAAATCTGAGTTAAAAATACTCAGAACTCACATTAGTGTATCATGACTCTCAAAAAACTATTGATGAGCAAGTACATATTTTCTACATGAGACGTGGTAGAAAAAGTATGGTCTCAATCTACAGTTTGTTGATTACTCGATAATTTTGATAAACAAAACCTAACTTCCGAATCATCCTAGGTCAAGTTAAAAAAAACATTGATGCGGCATATCAGAAAGTATGTATGACACTTCAGATGGCTATGTTTACTTGTAATGCTAGCTAAATAAAACAAAATCGTTCCTGTGAATGTTAGAAGGTATATGTTGACAAAACAAATAATCACAAGTAATGACAGTGTCTTCATGTACTAAGATACTCAGTACATATTACTTTGTACATGTGATAGGCTGTTGTCTTGATAATTCAATTCTCTTTTAGAAAGAACGTGGATGGATGGATACATAGGTTCGCATTGTCTATATTGATGAGGAAAATGATATTGGTTTGAAAATCTCCAATATATTTTGAGAACTATCACTCAAATTGAATCAGATGACTATAGTAATTACTCAAAATATCAACTGTAATGAACATTTTTCGAGTTTATGTGTGAATAGCACTCGAATACTTACAGATGTATTTTTTCCTTCAGAAACTTTTTATTATTGTAATTTGAACTGCTTTGAAACTAGTTATGTTGATAACTTACTGTGAACACTCAAGTGTTGTAGATGACCCTACATCTTTATCATAATATTTATTTGAAGAAAATGGCTGAGAAGTTCAATTTTCATAATTTTATTATATAAGGAAAGAAAAATCTGAATTAATAATACAGAAAACTTACATAAGTATCTATATTATTCAAATGACTCTATTGATGGGCAAGTACGTATTTTCTAGATGAGACGCAGTCGAAGGAAGTGTGGTCTCAATCTTTAGTTTGTTGATTACTCGATGATTTTGTAAAATCAAAACCTAAGTTTTGCATCATTCTTGGACAAGTTGAAAAAACATTGATGCGAAATATCAGAGTATGACGCTATTTTTAATTCACTCATGTACCGATAAACAATCATTTTCTTTTGCTAAAGACTACCGCCTCAATTTAGTTGTTTTTGACCCATCCTATTTCGGACTGATATTTA
>WOGR01007982.1:0-12087 GCA_015342045.1 Leptinotarsa lineolata | reverse complement strand
TTCAGTGACCTGTAAGGAAGCCTATTAGACATCGTAGTTCATCCCTACTAAGGTCCAACAACATTTTGGTTTCAAGCTTCGAAGTGTGAATGAATGCCTTGGAATGAACCAACCCTAGAAGATTTTGCCAGAAGTCTTCAAAACTTCTTGCTATCCAGGTGTTCAATGTTTGTTTGGCAGAGCCTAAAGCAATGCCAATTACAGGTTCTGGTCCGATGAAGCTACTTGCAGCACCCTCCTCTGCAAGGGAGTATCAGCCTCGTTGCCTTTCAGGCCAGTGTGGCCAGGAATCCAGACCAGAGAAAATTTGTTGAGTCTTCCTATTGAATAGAGTCGTTTTTGGCAATTTGCTACCAATTTAGACGTTACTAGGTAGGAGCCAAGAGCTTCCAATGCCGCTTGACTGTCCGAGAAAATTTTTATTGACTTGTGTGTGAGGCTGGATTCTATCAATCTCTCCGCACACAATTCAATAGCAAAAATTTCCGCTTGGAATACAGTTGCATAGGTCCCTAGGCAGGTTGATATCTCTGTCCTGGGTCTGCACCAGCGCCTGAAGGTGTTTTTGATACATCTGTGAGCCAACAACTATCTGCTCCCAATATTTTCTTCTCCTGGAGGATCCAGTCCTCTCTACTCGAGAAAAGTACTTTATAAGGCAATTTATAGTTGACAGTTGAAGGCATAAAGTCAGAGGTCATTCCCAGAATGCTGTGACTTCTAGTTTCAGCCAGCAGTCCAGTGAACTCTGCATTATATTGATGCAATTGGCGATGTGCACAAGTCTGTATGTAGTCCATCTAGCATCTCTCTCCAGTAAAATGTGGAGAGGAGGTAGTTCTAGTAGGATCTCCATGGCCGCTGATGATGTGGAACTGATGGCACCACAGATAGCCAGACAAGCCTGTCTCTGTATGCCAGAGAGCTTCGCTTGAGCCGTTTTCTGTAAAATTTTGGCCACCAGGCAATTGCTCCGTGGGTGATCATTGGTCTGACAATCATCACATTTATCCAGTGAATTTGTCTGGGACCTAAACCCCAAGTTTCATCATAAATCCTTCGACATGTTCAATGGGACAGTTTGGATTTGTGTAAAAGTTAGCTTTCCAGGTGAGTTTTTTATCGAGGACAATGCCAAGATATTTCACCTCCGTTTCAAATGGAATGACCTCACCATTGAGGTAAAGTGGCGTTAAATCGTCCAATTTTCTCGTCCTGGTGAAGGTGATTATCACGGTTTTGCTGGGGTTGACAGACATCTGCTTCCTCTGGACCTTGCCAAAATGACAAGGTCATCTGCATAAGCTTGCAGATCTACTTCTCTTCCAACGGGAGCATCAAGAAGACTATCCAACAAGAGAGACCACAGAAGGGGAGATAGTACCCCACTTTGAGGGCAGCACCTGGTGACCCTGAACCTAATTGCCTCCTCTTGAAGAGTCGTAGTTGCGGTTCTGTTTATCAGCATGGCACAGATCCATCCAGTTTGGTCGATTCTATGCCTTTTCCAGCCAGGGCTGATCCTATAGATTGAGGTAGTGCATAATCAAATGCTCCTTCTAGATCGAGAAATACAGCAACCGCAATCTCCTTGTCAAGGGAATGGGTAATTTTCTCTAACTTTATTCAATTTTAAAACTTTTTCATTTGTACAGACATAACCTTAAGGCTTTTCCATATATATTGTCTCAGGCAGATCTCCATTCAAGAAAACAGTTTTCACATCAAGATGAGTTAATTCTGAGTTCAACTGCACTGATAATGCGAATAATAACATAAGTGTTGTAAACCGCACTGCTGGAGAGAACTTTTATCCATATTCTACACCATGATTTTGATACCCTTTAGCCACAAGCCTGGCTCGATAACAGACATGGTTTGCACTATCACACTTCTTTTTGAGAACTATCTCAGATGAATTGTTTTTTTTAATACCTGTGGTTTCAGAAGAGCAAATCATAACAAATTATACATCAATGAAATGAGAATGAAGAGCACTATTTTACAGTATAAAAAACAATATGGCGCCCATAATAGAAAAAAAGTTGATGATTACCAGAAGATGAAACGTCGGATTGTAAATCTGAACATGAAAACTTGTAGCTGGAAAAAAGTATCGATGGAAATGTGTTTTTGGTTTTGAGCTATGTTGTCAAATAACTCTAGAGAAATATAACAAAAATTTCAATTTTCAGTTTTTTCGGATATTCCCGGAAATACTTGGAATTTTCAAAGTTTCAAAACAGTATTCTGTTAGGCGCAAAAAAACGCAACTTTGTCCCAATTTAAGCTTGTGGTATCTTCCAATGGTGGGTGTCGAATTTGGATAACCCTGAAAAGAGGCAATAGAAATTCAAAAACTCACGGATAATTTATAAAGAAAAGAAGAGGCAATGAACATCAATAAAATCTGGCTACCTGTCCTTACAGTAGCCTAACCAAGCTACGACCACTAATAATAATATAAAACAAAAGTCAAATACCAGCATCATAGTTACCACGTTCGGAACAGGAACAACAGCTCGAACTCCAACTCGGGCACTGCGACCGTTACCATATCGCCTTTGATAATGTCTACCGCAGTAGTAGACGAAACGTCGTGCATAAAAATCTGCAGGCCACGGTCCAAAAATCCGGTTATCTCCGGCCGTGAAAGTTTTTTTACGTTCTTTTATTCAATATGTTTTTACCTCAATTTAATTTTGAATATTGATTCTACAGGCTGGGGGCACATCTGCACTACTGATGGATTTAACTGCCAATGATAAGGCTGTACACGCTGACTTCTTTAATGGTAATAGAATACTTTTATTTTAAAATTAGGATATTTGTGAGTGGTGTCAAGTAAACTATTCTATGAAATAGATCTCTACTAATATAAATGTGAAAGTTTGTGAGGATGAATGTATGTATGTTTGTGGCTCTTACACGCCTAAACTGATTTAGATGAAACTTTACATAAATACAGCTCATACATCAGAACAATATATAGGCTACAATTTACAAAGGTTTTGTGTAATTTTGTTCTTAATATAACGTATTAAGTATATATCTTGGCGTGCGCTGCCTATACCGTTGGAGTTACATGAAGATAATGTACCTTTTATTAGTTACTTGGGAGTTATCTGACTTGTCCATTTCTTCCTAGTCTCCAGAAAACACTGCAGCCTCTTGGCTTATTGCGTTTATTCTCCCATCTTTTCATGACACCCATTGCATCAGTCTCGTACCCTGTACTAGTTTGTAAAAGTTCCGTGTTGGATGTTTGTCATATTCTTCTGGACATAATTTTATATGTCATCAGCTTTATCATTTCCTGCGATTCCTGAATGGCCTAGCACCCAGTACAAAGTTAATTTGTTCCTGTTCGCAAGTTCCTTCAGTTCTTCACGGCATTCCCAGACCAGTCTCGATGTTACCTTCGGGTTTGTCAAAGCCTCAAATGCGCTCTTACTGTCTGTTAAAATATTGATGCGCTCATTTCGTTGAGGTCTCAATATAATGAGCCTTGCACACTGCAAGATGGCATTCACCTCCGCCTGAAAGACGGATGTGTATAGATAGCTATGGTGTAAATTTCTATCGGCTCGGTATATTCCAGCTTCCGTTCCCTGTTTGGTTTTCGACCCATCTGTATACCAGGTGTTCTTTCCAAACATGTTTTCGGGATGACTAATGGTCGTCCACTCTTCACGGCTTATGATTTTGGTCGTGAAGTTCGTGATGAAGGTGTACTACGGTGTCATATGGTACGTACACATATTTAATATGTGCTCCTCCATTAGTTCCTAAATTTCTGTTCTGTCCGATCCTTCATAGTTTCCAGTCTGAATTGGCCCATCCTGGCCTCCCCCATTTTCACAAAGTGTAAAGGAGGTAGGTTCAGGAGTATCTCCATAGCAGCTGTTGGGGTAGTTCTCATTGCTCCCATTATTCCCAAATAGGCTAGTCTTTGCATCCTGCCTAATTTGTTAATATCTATCGCCTGCTTCATCTTTGGCCACCAAACCAGAGGTACGTATGTTATCATTTATTCAACCACCATTATGTATAGCCAATATACCATGTTTGATTTTAGCCCCATGTCTTTCCGTAGGTGCGTCTGGCCAGCATCAGTGGCCATCGCTTTCCTCTTTTCCCTATCCAAATGACCTGGTCATTTTGGAATCTAGAATCACTCCCAGATATTTGACCTCCCCCGACACTTGTATTTCTTTACCTCGAAGTTTCAGAGGTCCGAGACCCTCCGTTTTAATCCTCTTGGTGAATGCTACTATGGTCGATTTGGATGGGCTTCTGTTAAGCACTTCTTTCTCGGTCTATCTCGTTATAATTTTCAATGCCTGCTGCATGCCTCCATTTACTACATTATTGTTTTTACCCTGGACTAAGATGACTAAGTCGTCTGCATAGCCCAGTGCTTTTTACCCATTCTGGTCTAGGAGACATAGTTGCTCGTCCATTACATGGTTCCACAACGAAAGAAGCAAAACCCCCCCTTGAGGACAGCCCCTTGCTACCTGTGCTACTACTGTTTCCCCCATGATGGTTGTATATACCAATCTTTCCCTAAGCATGCAGTCTATCCACCTGCAGCTTGTCTCGTCGATTCCCCTTTTCCCCTTCTGCAATAAGTCACAGGACGATAGTTTGGCTGCGCAAAGCAAAGAAGAACATATCTCGAAACGTGACAATTTCTGTTGGACATGCAAATCGTAGAGCACCCACTTTTCGAACTTCATGACCTCTCTAATACGTTTTAAATCATCAAAAACCGCATGGGAGCTAACGTCCAGTGCTTCCACCATTCCATGCACCATTTGTAATGGGCCAGTCCCTACCAGGGCCCTCAAATCTTTGTCCTGGATGACTGTAAGTCGACCACCTCGGGGCTCATCTTCGAGGCTAAATAAAATTCAAAAAACAACGTTGAACAGTAAGTGCATCAACACTATCATTGCCAAATGCCTGGTTGATGGACCAGCATCAATGTATGTATCTTTATTAAGATATGAAGATACAGATTAGCTATTTACGATCCTGTTTAAGATATGCAGCCTCACGATGTCCTGGAATCCAAACAGAATGTCGAGACAAGTGTGCTGTCTAATACAGTGATAATTTTCAAACTACCGCCATCTTTTGGTCAGGTCGTGTACTTCTGGTACCACTATCGTATCTGTAGTTAGAATAAAAAATAGTCAGGAAATTGGGAAGAACTATAAATGAAAAATTGAGAAGAAGAACGATTAATATCTTTTCGCCTCTTGAGAAGATAAAGATTGAAAAGATTTTTTTCGAGCTGACGGAATGCAAGATCGGGAAAGTCAAAGTTCGACATACTTTACATTCTGCAAAGGAAGCGCCAGGGATGCGGAGTTATGTAAAAGGGCCGTTATTAGTCAACCGTTCCGGAAATTAGACTGTGAGATATGTGCGGCCCTGCTAGCCATGTTTCACAAGATATACGACATCGATAATGCCAAAGCTCAGTTTTAGAGACGTTCGGGAGCTTAATATCGCAGAATGACATCTCGTATAAATTATATAACAGCATAATAGATTTCAAGTTCTATGTGACTCGGGAAGGGACATACCACATACTGTGTCTCGGAGATGGAGATGAATTTATAAGGCAGCAGGAAAACTTCCACGAATTCGGTAGATTGCTCACGTTTTCATTATGAATTATCACGTACGGAATTGGGCCAGGAAAATTACTAGCATGTGTGTACATAGTGACGCTCGTTTCATTTATTTACTTGTACAAAAGTAAAGATCGAATACCGTTAGCGGCACTCTAGTCAAAAAGTGCTTTTTTTTTCGAACTTTTTTCAGCAGTCTCCGAAAATTATGGTTGAGGTGTCATTCGATTCGAAATAGCGTCTAGAAAGTTTTTGAGAACGGACGACTTTCGGAAATAAAAATTGCAAAAGTTATAAACAATTTAGTGGAAATATCTCAAAAGCTAATTGAGATTTTTAAAATCGAAAAAAAGATTCGAAAAGAGGAAGAAATTTTCTATAAAAAAGTCCCGGCTCCCGGAACTGTGGGACCAATATTTAAAATTTTCCCGGAGCCCTGAAAATGAGCTCGAAATCGGGTGTCTAGCCGCGCGTAAGCCGTGCCTGTTTGAGCCATTTTTACAAAAAAAAAATGGCATATGAAATATATAAATTAAGGAATGGAAGAATTCAGGCATATAGTCAAAAGATGCATGAACAATAATCTGTCGGTGAAAAAATTTTATTGCAATTATTTGATTTATTACTTTATTGTTAATTAACAATTTTTATCACTTGAGCATCAATATTGCAACTATACGTGTGGAATTTTTTTCCTTCCGTAGAGCTATGATTGTAACGGTTAAGAATCGATTTCCGTTCGAAATATTGAAAATTTATTAATTTTCATTCATTTATTAACAATTTACTGCATTTTTAAATGAAATAAATTAATAAATAATCAAAAAATTTTTTTTATATCATTATTACTGATATTTTTATTATCAGAAGTTACATAAAAATATTTTTTCTGAATATTCATCACTTATTTAAAATTTTTTTATAAACATATGCACTGTTTGTAACATAATTGAACTTTTTTTTTGGATCTGGATCTTTGATGAAAATTATGATATAAAAAAAAACGTTTCTTAAAAAAACTTCACAATGCCAAAAAACGCATTTGTTATTTAACGATTTTTTTACCACTAATTATCAATATTGAAGAACCATTTTTTAAATCATTATTTATCTTTCGATATTTGGGAAAAAACTTTGATTTTTAAAATTTTTCATTGTTTTCTAAATAAACAGTTTGTTATCAACAAATGAATTTTTCCATTTTTTTTTCTAGTTGCAATTAATGAATGAAAAACACCCATGTATTTTTCAAATTTTTTTCCATTTTTTACCGAATTTTATAATTTTTGCGCTCTATAACTCAATTATTATCATATTTTTCTAAATCATTTTGATTATTATATTTATCAAACTAATGAAGATACAATGAAATATCCCAAAACTTATTTTTTCTCCAGTTATGGAGCACAAAAATTATAAAATTGTTTTTCATTCATTAATTGCAACTAGAAAAAAAAATGAAGAATTTCATTTCTTCATAACAAATTGTTTAAACAATGAAAAATTTCAAAAATTAAAGTGTTTTTCCAAATATTAAAAAAGAAGAAGAATGATGACTTGAAAAAATGGTTCCTTAATATTAATAATTAGTGGTAGAAAAATTGTTGATTAACAAATGCGTTTTTTTGAATTGTAAAATTTTTTTTGAGAAACGTTTGTTTTTAAATCATAATTTTTATCATAGACTGAGATTCCAAAAAAATCAAATTATGTTATGAACAATGCATTTGTTTATAACAAATTTCCAAACAGTGAGTGATAAAAATTAAGAAAAATTATTTTTATGTACCTTCTGATGAAAAAAACATATCAGTTATAATAATAAAAAAATTCGATCATTTATTAAACTTTTTCATTTTAAAATGCAATAAATTGTTAATAAATAACTGGAAAGTAATAATGTTTCGATATTCCGAAGGGAAATCGATTCTTAACCGTTATATCATAGCTCCACGAAAGGCAAAAAATTCCACACTTATAGTTTGAAAAATATCACACTTGCAATATTGATGATCGAGTGATAAAAACTTGTTGATAAACAGTTGCGTAATTTATCGAATAATTTCAATTGAAAATTTTCACCGACAGATTATTGTTTATTTATTTTTTTGAGTATATATCTGAATTTTTTCACTGACATATTTCATATGCGAAGAAATTTTTTTTGGGAAAAATGACTCAAACAGGCACGGCTTACGCGCGGCTAAACACCCGATTTCGAGCTCATTTTCAGGGCTCCGGGAAAATTATAAATGTTAGTCCTACAGTTCCAGGAGTAAAATTTTTTTTATAGGAAATTTCCTCTTTTCGAATCTTCTTTTCGATTTTAAAAATCTCAACTAGTTTTTGAGATGCTTTCAAAAAACTAATTCAATTTTTTATTTTTCATTAAATTGTTTATAACTTTTGCAATTTTTATTTCCGAAAGTCGTTTGTTTTCAAAAACTTTCTAGACGCTATTCCGAATCGAATGACACCTTAACCATGATTTTCGGAGACTGCTGAAAAAAGTTCGATAAAAAAGCGCCTCTTGACTAGACTATTAGTTTTATCAAGCCATAGGACTTATTATTGATGTTGAACACAATCCTAAATTGTTTTCGAATTATTTTTCAGTTTGTCTTTCTATTAAAGCGTGTGTTTTATAAACTATTTTTTATTTTATGCCAGACATTCCAATTCTACCCATCAATCAAAATAGTGACATGATAATTAATTACAGAAAATCTACTCAGTAATGATAATTCATTTTCCCTTAAATTGTTTACAATTTATTTTTAAATTTCTTATCAAATTTTGCATTTTTCATTGACGAAACCTCAAGAAAGAATAAAATAATAATGAATATACTTTGGTTTATTATTGATTTGTTCAATGGAGCAATCCAAACCACGTGACCCAATATGGCGGCGTATGGCACACAATCCGATTGTCATAAGACCACCATTGGTTTTGGTGTCGTTTGCTATTGTGGAGTGTTTTTTGACATTTTTGGGGCTTTTGTGTTCAAATTCGATAAAAATGGAAAGTGGATACTTGAAATCACTATTTCTGAACAGCAGAGACGTTGCTAAACGGTATGTTCAAAAAAACACACCATATAATCATTTGTTTACATTTTTATCATTGTGTTACAGGTATATAATGAAGTTAAGATTGGTCAATGGTTTAGACCCTTTCTCATTGAATGTTTTTGATCTGGATTATTCACTTGATGGTGTTCCTCCCAGTCAGGATTGGTTTCATCCTCTAAAGAAACAGGTTTGCCTGAAAATAATATGTATATTATCAAGTAGTTTTCACTGAACTCAAAGTAGCTTTCAGTGAAGATCTGAAGTATGTCTGCTGCAGACTTTCTGATACTTGATCTTCGAATCTGTAAGATCATCTCGCTTGATTGTAACTAACCATAGGGCTCTTCGATTTTCCTATAACTCTTTTTTATTAGTCAAAAACTTTTTACTGTAGGAACAGAGTAAAACCCGACTTTATCCCTGTTGTTACGAAATCCACAGCCAACCACAATGCATGTAATGGGCATTTCCCTTTAGTTAAAGCACAAATTATTAATTGAAAGTTGAGAACACAACCGAAATACGCACATAGAATCAGAAAAAGAAACAATAACTACTATGGTCGATTATGATACAATACAATGTTTGCCATACGCCGCCATATTGCATTCGTTTTGACAGGTCGCTGGCCTGCCTTATACATCTCTGTATTTTATGTTTTTGAGGTTAATGGCATAGTTGGTACGACTGATTTACATTCAAAGAAGGTTTCTATTCTAGCATTCTTTTTAAAATTACAGCAAATGTACTGAGTTTTTTTCTTCGGTATTTTGATTTTCCGTTTTTTGTTACATCTATACAGTAAACTGTCATAATTTAATTTGCACTCTTCATTGCAATTGGTACAACGTATTGTTGCTGCAAACACTCCTACTTGCACTAAATAATGAATTAAATTTTCTCATACTTTCACTAAATTATTAATTTCGTTCAAATTCATTTTGTGTTTTCCTAATCACTCACGTCAAACTAAAAATCCAAATCTACGAAATTGAAATAGTAGGCGGCGGCAAATACCAACCGCTTTTTTCTGAAATGTCACTAGTACAGCTTGTCAAATATAGGAAGAGGTTTGAGAATTTCTGATCTCTCTTGTACGGTACTAGCGAAAGAGAGAGAGAGAAATCAGAAATTCTCAAACCTCTTCCTATATTTGACAAGCTGTAACTGACCTAGAAATAGAAGAATGTCACCAGAAGAAGCATTCGTTTTTAAATTAAGTTTTTAATAGGAAAAATGTTGATTGTTGAATTGAAAAGTGTCAATTAAGGAGGAATAAGGTGTAAAGGTGACCTAGTGAATGAATGCTTGTTTTTAAATAGTTTATCATGTGGAAAACAAGGCTAAAGAGTTACCCTCTTCTGAACTTTGAAGGGCCGTTATTTTGTAAATAAGGGAGAGCGCCGCTTTTTTCTTTCGGATTCGTAACCTACGCATCAAAATACGTAAGTACACTCAAAAATTTTTTCAAATTCGCCGGGTGCCCTCAAAACGAATATTTACCGTACTTCATATTTGAAATAATTTGGTACTAACAAAAATTAATTCGTCTTGAAATCAAAAGGAATTTCCGTTGTATAGCTCGCACAAGTTTCACAACTTCTGAGAGTTGTTCATATGGGGGCGACAGTTGATTAACGGAAAAATAAGTTTAAAACAAATTTTATACAGATAATCATTTAAACACAGACATACATTTTCATTTTAAGCAAGTGTTTATTTTTTCGATTTATATTTTAATTTTATATTTCCGTATATTTGGGGCACCTACTTGGGTTTTCACAAATTTCAGAATTTTCAAGATTAATAATAATTATTTCCATACCTTTTCAAAATTTCACATTTCTTTCCGGATATATTTAATAAAATGGTCAATAAAAATATCCATCGGAGAAATGCTCGGACATTTCAATTTCCGCTTTAATTTTCTATTTTTTCATATACTTAATTTTTATATCCTATTCCTTCACTTCAATGAGTTGGCAACTCCAACTTCAATAATTCGAGTGGATATGTACAGCAGGATAGCCAACATATAAAAACTTTCATTATATTGTATAATATACAACATAATATTATTATAATTTCAGAAATTGGCAAAGTGAGCCCAACATCAACCGGTCAACTGATTATGACAAACCATTTTGGCTGTAGATATTCATTTGAATCATTGAATTTGGAGTTAACCACTCGTTTAAACTGAAGGAGTGCGATATAAAAAGAAGCACAATACGAGAACAGGTTCGAATTAAGTCTCAACAGATCGATATTTTTCAAGTCACACGTGCCGTAAAAGCTGCAGAAAGACGGGAAGAAATTTCTCATATGGCGGTCAATGTTGAAAATTGTCACACGAAATAAAAACTCAGAAAATCTGTAGATAACATTATTTGAAAACGAGTGGCAACAGTGGATAAATTGATGTTGACTAACCTTGGTAAAGATGGCTAGTGTTGAACAAAGAATACGTTCCTAAAGTTGAAAATGAATACGGTGATGTTATGTTTTTGAACATATTCCCACAATACTATTGTGACTTGTGAATATTGTGACTTGGAATTATATTATGTATGCTTCTCGTTTTTCTAGATTGTTCATGTAGTTCGACGGACGTATGAGATTTTGCACAACATAAACTTTTATTACATTTGTTTGGCTGGTTTTTACACTCATGTATTGTGGGAATTTGAACTTTTGAAGGATAAGAATGAATGATGCAAATGTCTCAAATTTTAAAACAGTTTAAATATTTGTTTTCCGTTGAATTCTAAGAATTGGTGTTATTCTTTTATGAATCTTTTGATCTGAAAATTGTAGTACACTTCTGAAAGGGTAGCGTTTTGTTACTAGGAAAACGGAGATGAAGATTAAGGTGGAATAGTGGTGAATAACTTACCGACCGAAAGGTCTCGAGTTTGAATCAGTTATCGAAGGGATATCTTTTTCACGAGAGTATATTTAGCCGATGTGGACACGTACTTAATTTTTCATGTTCACGAATGTAGACTAATATCGTTACGTCACATGGCATATTTAGCGTATGCGGAATTGAAACGCAGTAAAGAATGACTGAACCCTGGCCGTGCTTTACCAGGCAAACCTATTTCTAGCAGTGTCTAAGGACCATAAACACCTCAGAATTCTTCCAAGACCTCTTTTCGCGATTATAATTAAAAAAGTAATGTATTAGTTACTTATTGATAAAGTAGAAACATATGTGTTGCAAATTAATTGATAATACACAGTGCCATAGCATAAGTAACAATCAACATGGTCACTTGGCCATGCCGCCTTTGATGTGGAAAAGTATCTAGACGCCATTTTGGGACGTGCCGATAAGAGGGCAGGACTCGCGAAATGGTTTTGGA
>WOGR01007981.1:0-12087 GCA_015342045.1 Leptinotarsa lineolata | reverse complement strand
ATGGTAGTAAATCCTGAACAGTCTACTTATTCCGTCGCGAATGTTTGTGAGGTGTCTCCTTCTACTGTGTGGAGACTTTTGAAGAGGAATAGGTATCTAAAAATTGTTGTTGTTGTGTCATCCATACAAAATTAAAATGGTACACCAATTAACTGAAGATGACTCTGATCGAAGAACAGAATTCTGCAAAATTATGACGGAAACCATTGCAAGATAGGTAGGATACCTTTCTCCACAATATTTGTTTTAATGAAGAATGTACTTTTTTTAAACGGCAATGAAATTGCCGTTATTGGAGTGACACCAATCCTCACATTTTCCGGAAAAAATTAACGTTCGGGCAGGAATATTGGGAAATCATATTGTGGGACCCCTATTTATTTATTGATCAAAATTCAACAGGGGAACTGTATTTGAATATACTGGAAACTACTCTTAACCCTCTCATCACTGAAATCGTCGAAGCGAATCCTAATGAATTCGATATGAATATTGTATTCCAACAACATGGAGCACCACCACATTACTCCAGACAAGTAAGAAACTATTTGGATACTACTTTTTCCGATCGTTGGATTGGTCGTCGAGGTCCTACAGAATGGCCAGCCTGCACGCCAGATTTGACACCTTTAGACTTTTTTTATTGGGCTATTTGAAGCAAAAGGTATACGAAACTAAACCGTATTCAATATTGGATATACGGCAGAGAATAACAAATATTTGTAGAAATATTGACGTTACTGTGTTCGAAAATGTTCGGCGTGAAATATTGGATAGGCTGTTCATATGCCAAGAAGTTCAAAGCAACTATTTCGAGCATCTTCTGAACTGACTTCAAGCTTATTACCTCATATTATGTAGTAAAATGTCAATGTATTCAGGCAATTATTAAAAGTTCCGCCATTTTGTAGTAGTTGAAGACATTGAGATCACATTCTAGGGATGTGAAGCATTTGTCAGAAGCTTCAAACAGATGTGTCACAAGATCCCCCTTTTCAATAAATTTTTTCCCAGATGCCGCCCAGTCGCCATCTTGAAAGTTTTATCTGTCAATTTCACTTCAAAATAAAGTGTTCATGTATTGATTTTATTATCCCAAATTTTAATTTTTTTGAGATGACCCGTTCAAAAAATAAAACGGGGGACATTAAGGAAATGCACTGTATAAAGGAGGCACGCACCTTCAATGAATCCAGAAGAGAGCTGAAAAGATTTTCAATTCAAGGATGTTTGTATAATTTGGCCGAGTTTTTTATTTTTTAATGTATTACGTTTGTAAATGTATTTTTACGATTGTTTGATACTTTTAACTCATTTTGTATTTGATCTGTTTTTATATATCCTTATTTTTATAATCATTTTTATGTATTAATTTATATAAACATATATGTACATCTATTGTGCGTGAGCTTATGATTATATGTGTGAAATTTGACGATTCCTTATGCATGTATTATATATGTCTAAAGAAAAATTGAGATCATTATTATATCATTATCATTATAATTAACGATTGGTTAGTGATTTCCACTCATGAAATCATCGGTGTATTGAAGCGAGTTCGTCTGACCCGTGCTATAAATTGCTTGTCAAATGGTAAGGTTTCGTCAGTCACTGGCTCATACAAATTTCAAATTTGAGGTAAGAGGAAAACCACATTTTGAAATCATTTTCAAACCTCTTTTCAGAAATAATAAGGGTACTGTTGCATGATTTTATTCATCATACATATTCCATCTAAATTTGATTACCTACGTTACGAGTATATCGGTGAATCATCTCACGTTAGTTTCATTAGCTCGTTGATACAAATTTTTTAAAAATCGTAAAAGAGTGATATTTTATTATAATGACATTTCTGAAAAAAGATACACATATCGAGAAGGTGAAATCGTGGAATTCAAAACCGCAAACCATATTAGACAACCGATTTTAACTAATATTACCCTATTAGGTCGATTTCGCTACGAATAAATTAGCATTTAAATGAAA
Source organism: Leptinotarsa lineolata (assembly GCA_015342045.1). NCBI lineage: Eukaryota > Metazoa > Arthropoda > Insecta > Coleoptera > Chrysomelidae > Leptinotarsa > Leptinotarsa lineolata. Next base: position 10,095 of record WOGR01007981.1, on the reverse strand, counting down.
AACAACTGGCTGATCTTTCTGTCGGCATCTCAGAACATACTTAAAATTTGAAATATGTAAACAAGTAACCGTAGAATGAATATAAATATAAACTTAAACACAACTTGGGTTCATTTTAATATCATTTTACTACTAAAGCAGAAGCGTGTCTATAAATTTTACTGATCTCGTTTCAATTTGGCCCGTCGAATCAACTCTCATACCTTAATCATTGATTGATTTTATTGTTTTTAGGATTGGTAGGGTCCAAAATGAAATTATATTTCTGGTATTAAATAAATTAGATGTAGTGATATAAAACTGATCAGATTTAATCATATGACAAATATTCGAAAACTCAATACAGCGCAGTAACTTTGTAGAGACATTATAATCAGATGGTTTTTATCTAGCTGAGAAAGCAGTGTGACGAAGTACGAAGGCCTGGAAGTCTTGATGCTGACCCGATTTCCGATTTTCTCATGCTGGTCCTTCTTATCTCTGGTCTACGCATTATTTAGTTTGTTAACTCCAACACATATTTCACCACACGCTAGAAATATGATTGGTTACTGTTTCTGATAATCTGATTGCAGGAGATGATAATATATTTATAATTATCATTAAAATATACCTCCACTTCAAACTCATCGTAATATCGATATGAAATTAATAAATATTCATTGCATTTAAACGAAAACAATTGCAAGGAATATTTTATTATGTGTTAACTAACTTGCAGCAAATCATCATATTGATTGCTTCTGTTTTTGAAGCTTTATAGATAAATGTTTATTGAGATGAACATTACATGATTGTTGACTTCTCTTTGTACTTTTTGTTTCTTCATTGAATTTATCAACGTGTGTTTCAAATACTTATGTTCTGTTTTTGGTCACTGGACGATAGCAGAAAATATATATTGCCAAATTGCTATTGTAACTCAATAGATTTATGGGTACAATAGCAATAACGATAGCAAATGAAATTTACTATTTCTCCACAACTCCTAAGAAAACAAAACTTTATTTGTTTTAAAGAGTGAAGTTGATTACTCATTTCATGGAAATGACAAGATTGTATCTTTTACATCAATAAGTGATAGAAAGAGTACACTATATGCAAGTTGAAAGCATATCCAAGGAAATTTCATAAACATGCAATTGTTATCACTTGCAGAAATATCGGAATTCATTTACAGCATGATTGGATGGTGCTGCCCCGATAAGATTAATGATTTTCAGTGAACACGTTTCTATCTAAAATATTATTATATCACATGAACCAAGACACATATTGGGTTGGATCGAATTTCTAAAATACTGAATACAAAATAAGCTTCTGCATATTCTCACGATCATGGATATTTTCAAATGTTGAAAAAAAAAAACAGAAAAGGAAGCGGATCTTCTCATTTCATTAAATTTTGGATATAATAGTTGAGTTCAATGGTATTAGTGAGAGAAATTTCTGTAGATTGAACTATGATCGTAAAACGCACTGAGAAAATTAAGTTTTCTTCATGTCCTGAGGTTCCACTTTTACCTTTTATAAGTTATTTTAATATCTAGAATATCATGAAAAAATCAAATTTAGTCCACAGAGACACTATCTTCCGCTCTAAATTGAACTTGAAATTGGTCTGCTTTTCATAAATTGCATTAAAGTTCATTATAAGTGCTGGATGATGTCCATTCTTCGGAATGTTCTTTTTTAACAATACTAAATCTGATAATCTACCCAAATTATTTTCCATATCAATGAACTGATTATAAATTTCGGTACATTGAAATTACATGGCATAAGTATCAATCCGTCATCAAAAAAGTCCAACTGTTCAAAACACTCAAAAAAATGGATTTCAGTAATATTTAGATATTCGTGTATATACAAAACTGAAATGTGATATATGTGTTGAGGCATGAAGCATTTTAAAATAGAAACATCAACTGACACAAATTCCGTCTCGAAACGGGATATATCAACTATCTCTGAACGTGTTTTTGCGTGCCAATAAGACACAAACTTCTACAACTTTCTCAACCAGATCTATCATGAATACTCTAAATACATGATGAAAATAAATAACACTAATTTTCTGAGAGCGTTTTGATACATGATAGCTTCATAGATGGTTTCACAATAAATTTAATTTAAGCGTTGTTTCAATCTCAACTCTAGGATGATTAGTGTTCACTGCGTATTTGACTACAAAAGGTAGTCATTTGTGAGGGTATACCAGCTGAATAACAGAAAAGACACATTTTCAAATCTTACCGTAGCTAGGATAACTGTTATTTTTCATATTGTCTCACCGCTTGAACTAGCGCTAGCTACTTTCTTCATGTGTGTTAACTTGGGTTGTGGAATGGTGAGCAAAATTAGCTATCAAATGTCTGCTTCTTCGTAGTATCCCTGGATATGGAAATAACAAGATCACCCGTAGTGCAGATATATTCTGCTGTGAGCTAGTCTAAGACTTCTAGCGTATCAGTGTTGCTGAGGAACCTTCGAAATACCGGGTGCCCTCTTGTCGAAGTAAGCATTATAATGATACGATAAGTTGGCTTTTATATTTCGGGATTTGGCAACCCTAATGTTGCAATCTGGCTCTATCGTATCGACATTTTTGAGGTTATACGTACTCAGAACGTTTTAACATACGAGCACTATTTGTGTTGTTCACTGTAACTTAAAAGATTCATCTCGGCCCAAAAATGGAATCAAATCGTGAACATTTTCGTGCGATCATTTTTTACAACTTTCGACGTGGATTAACTCAGCGACAGTGCATAAACGAACTTAATTCAATTTTTGGCGATGAAGCTCCATCAGGAACCAGTGTTTATCGAAGGTATGGTGAATTCAATAGTGGTCGTAGTTCACTCCAAGACGAATTTCGTGAAGGTCGTCCAAAATCAGTTGTTCCGAAAACTATTGATGCTGTGCATGAACTGATATTGCAAGATCGTCATGTGAGATTGAGACAACCTTAGGCATTAGTGGACCAGCATACATTCAATATTGCATAACAAGATGGACAACGAATAATCGACCCCAACTATCTATCAGAATCTCTTCACTTATGTCATAATTTTGTTAACACACCTTACAGTCATCAGTCATCACTCGAAGACGATTGTAGATACTAACAATCGAAACGTCGTGAAGTAACGTGGTTTGAAATCACTCAACTTTTAATTATATTAATTTATTTTATTTTATTTATTCATTTTTTTTCATTCGTATTTTATTTCACTGTGAACTCTTTTCAGGTTTTTTGCTTAACATATTTGCCATTTTTAGCTATTCTTTTGAATTTCAATTGTATTGTTTATTTCAGGGATTTCAAATCAATTTATAAAATTTTAGACAATGGAAGTCCGAACTGCTGAAATTCACCACGAAACATTGTCATTCACCTTCAAACAAACGTTGAAGGCACGTATCCTACTGTAGGAATACCCTATTATGAATTGCTTGAAACTCACAATTTTTGTAGTCACGAGGTGAGGCGTAAATATTATTCACTTCTTTTTTTATTCAAAGTCATGAACAATATCATTACCTGCTCTCAATTGTTACATATGTTGAGTTTTTGGTTCCTAGAGGGTCATCTAGGAATAGTGACACCTTTTATCTCAATACTCCGCTAAGAAATATGATGAAGAAATCCCCAATTTATTCAATGTGCGATATCTGCAATTCTGCCAGATTATACAAATCAAAAGACATTTCTTAGCTAATTGACAGTTCTGTCAATTTACTTTATATATAGATTCACAGTTTATGTTATGTAGGTACATTTTTGTGACCACGGTTTTTCCCTATTTGTAGAATAGTGTATGGAATAAATAAAATAACATAAAATAACTGAGTTACGACAGTAGTATTCCGTTATTGGTAACAGAAATAATTTTAGAAAATTTTTATTAAGTATCATTTCGAAATAACAAACGCCGAGTACGAATTGTTTAGAATACTTTTAACCAGCAAATGACATCCTTATGAAACCTATATCTCAAATTCATATGAAGAATTTAATGTAAACATTACATAATGAAAATATACAGAAAATATAATGTTAAGTTTCATACCCAATTATATTATATCTGGTTATTCAATACATTGAAATTTAATAATTCACATAATATAGCATGTAACATCAATATGCAATTTTCCACGATTCGAAACATTTGAGTAAATCGTTATATGTATTTATTTACACTAACTTCATGCTGTTCATAAATATTTGGTTATTTTATGTTTTAAAATTGTCACATTTTTTCTAAAGGGTTAGTTTTACTGAAAATATTGAAAGTTAATATCAATAATATGAATATTCTTGGTATAAGAGAGAAAACAATCACATGGTCCTGAACCAATCCTAGGGAAAAATGTCACTAATGGACTCTTGGTAGGAGAAAACGTTGACATGGACCATATTCGTGAACCGTTTTCAAATGGGCTATCCTAGTTGGAGAAAATGAACCTATCTTTAAGGGATAATTTCTTCTCTTCACATATAGTCAGTGGGTATACTTGAAGACTGGCTGTAAGTCAAATTGTTCATTTATATGATTTGATAATATCTTCTCCCAAGAAGTTATTACTGAGGAGAAAAAATGTAGAATAGAGTGTTCAAATTCAATTGTGACAGTCAATTTTTTTTAAAAGAGAAATTAGTTTCAGTTTCATTTATGTAATATACACATCAAGCTTTTAATAAAAGGAATGATTGCTATGTCAATGTATTATATGTCATGTATCGAAAATTACTTTTTTTGATATAAGAGAGAAAATATTTTTAATGAATCCTATATAAATATTCTAGGTAACAACCATAACAGCTAATCAATGCTAATTGAAATATATCATATTGTGTTTGGTCCTAATTATTTCATTTCAAAAATCGCCAGACATTACAAGCTCTTCAACGTCTACGTTGCTCCCCAGGAAGGTGCCTATTACCTTTTCCTAGCATCTGACCATAATCTGTAAACATTGAAAGCCATTCATAATTCCTATTTATAATTTCCTGAACAATTATAACCATTTATGTACTCCAACAGTAGCAAGCGAATCAATAAAGTTAGCTGTTCGGTGTTGAGGAACTCTTTAAAAAGGTGTAATGGTTGTGGCTGTTTTTTGATCTAATTCACACCTTTCGACGGTACTTTTGTAGTTTGTTGGTGGAGTTTAAACCCGACTTAATTATATTGACATGGAAATTAGCGAGTAGATACAAACTTTATAACCACATTTTTGAGCGTTACAAACACTCAAGAAGTAATTGAAATTTACGTTGCATGCCAACATCTGTCTGTTTATTATGGGAATGACAGAGAAGAAGGTAGATGTTTTTCTTGAGCTCAAGAGAAATTACACTTACAATTTTTCATGGGTGACCAAACTAGAACGAAGCAGGATTGTCATCAGGAGCTGCATCAACGTTGAAAAAAGCGGGTGACACTCCTCTTTGGTATTTACTGACAATCTGGTAAATGATGTTGACAATCTGCCCTAAATTTTTAAATGACATTGGAGGTTGTTGTTCTAAAATTGTTCGTTCCGTTAACCAGCTGACGAACGTCAACCCTCAGAAACTTGTGCGAGTAATGGATTAACGAGGCCTTACCTTTTAACGTGCGATTATCCAGCACGGTGGCCCCGACGGGGAATCGAACCCCTGTCTTCCGCTTCAACGGCGAATGTGTCCAGTAAGACATTTTTCCAAAGCCGTAGAAATTGTTTTTTGTAGTCTTTGAATTTTCGAATTCTGTCTAACAGTTTTGAATTTGATGAACAGCTAGATTGCTGCTTGAAAACCATCTGACTTGGCCGGAAGTCTCTGGGATATACTGCATTATTCCTTCTTTTTTTTCATTTCAATATTATTTCATTTCAATAATATTTTCCCTGTATCAGTATGCAGGTTTTTTGTGTTGGTTAATTCATCAAGTAGTTCACTTATTGATAATATGTTGAAAATTATGGTCACACACGCCCTCAAAGTTTTTTGTAACGTTCAAATTCATTCTTATTTTTCAGTAATTTTTCATTAACTGAGTTAATGTATCGTTAGTTATCAGTAGGCGGATCCTATTCTTCTACCTTAGTACTGATAGTTGATGAGTTAGTTAAATAATTAATGATTTATTACCTATACTAGTAAAAAACCCTTAAATCAAACGAAAAAAGTCAAGAGACCAGATTTCTTCAGAGAGAAATGGTTTCTCAAAAATATTGTTTACTTCAATAAAGAACAGTGGCGAATCAATACTCTTCAAATTCATTGATGATGATGATGGATAAATGAAATAAATTTTATAAAAATTTAGATATTTTCATACCGTACCAAAGTTATCATAAACGAGATTTTTTCGTGGAAATTCATCACACTGTAGTTCAAAAGTCAAATCCTTCATGATGAATAAACAAACAACATTGAACTTCTTCGTCCTATATCCGACTAACTCTCTAGAAATAAGTGATATCATTAATCAACTGAAGCCTAAAAAATCAGATAGTATAGAAGAAATACAAGGAGAAACATTGAAAATGATACGTGATTATATTAAGGAACCACTTGCCTATCTCATTAATTTGTGCCTGGAAAACGGTATTTGGCCTGAAGCACTCAAAGAAACAGTAGCGATACCAATTTACAAAAAAGGAAAGGACAATCTAGTAACAAACTACAGACCAATATCGCTCATAACAAACCTAGCAAAAATTATGGAAAAGTTGTGAAAAAGAGACTAGCCTCATATTAAAACAAATATAAAGTTCTCTCTGATCATCAATTCGAATTCAGAGAAAATGTTTCTACTGAAGATGCATTAATTGCACTTACATTAAAAATGTTATCAGCCGTGTTTATGCATATTTATCGATTTGAGCAAAGCCATAGATACTGTTAGTCATGAACTACTTCTTCAGACTCTGGAGAATATTGGCATAAGAAGCAATAGCTTGAACATCTTTAAAAGTTATCTGAATGATAGAAACCAGTCTGTGAAAGTAGATGATGTACTAAGTGAGAGGTACAAGATAGATTATGGTATCCCGCAGGGATCAGTTCTAGACCCTATCTTATTCAATATTTACATAAACGGAATGTTCGCCATACGGAGCAAGGGTGATATCATAGGGTTCGCTGATGACACTGCAATATTTTAGAAGGCGGATACACGGGATGAACTGAAAAACACCACTGAAACTGACTTTCCATTAATAAAAAACTGGGTGGAATACAAATTACTCATAATAAACTTAGAAAAGACTTTCTATCTAACATTCCACTGCAAATCCAGTAAGTCCTCGTTCAACTCACTAAATATCTCAACATGTGGAAAACACCATATCATTTACCCTGAAAACAAGGTGAAATATCTAGATGTGGTAATAGACTCAAATCTGAAATGGAATGATCATATAAACACAAATTCAGATACCTCAAAAATATATTAACGTACCAACAAATGAAAATTTTAGATCATGCATTAATTGAGAGCCACTTCCGTTATGATATCGTTGCTTGGGGTGCGGCACTGAAAACACACATTCGTCCTCTTGAAGTGTTGCACAAAAGATTCCTGAGGTTGCTCATCTCTAAAGGACCGAGATATCCTTCAGATGCTCTCTACTCAGACTCCCAATTATTTGACATTCGTCAGCTGTTCTCTTATAATACGAACATGAAGTACCACGGTATAAAAAGACAATTCTCCCTACTTAGTCACACCTGCAGTACCCGCCGGAAATACCACTTTATTATACCACTAATACACAAATCATTGGGAAAACGTTCATTCACATATATTGCTACTAAACTGTATACAATATACTTCTTCTGGAAATTGGATCCATTTCTAGTCAACTACTGTTCAAAAAAAGTTAAAATTATTCATTTTCAATGAGCCACGATGCAAAATCTGCAGGTTTGTTGAGAATTGAAAAAATCTTTCCCTATCTTTATAGTTCCTAGAGGCAATAATTATAATTATAATCAACGAGCCCCAATTTTATTTTATATTATATATTAATCATATTATTACTAGTATTTACAAATGTGTGTGTATATTATATTATAAATGTGTATATGTATTTAAGAAACACCTTGAATAATATTTTACCAAATACTTTGAAAAATATCTGCAAATTAAAATTAAAAAGTCTCACAAAATTTCCTCCTTTACCAACTACTATATTCATCGACATCAATAATTTTTAAGTGAATTCGTTGAATAGACTTTTTATATTGTTGTCTTTTCCCAGTATATATTATTTCAAATTGCTTCATTCGAGACACCCCGTATATGTCCGACTGAATTCCATGTAGGAAAGAATTCCATTTCAGAAATTTCACAAATACTAAAATGAGGTAGTAAAACAGGAGGCTCGAGGCAGCTTTTCTATTTTACAGCACTTTCGGCAATAAAATTACAGGGCTTTTATATCAACTGGTAATTTGAGTAAAGGCTACTCATCTTGAAATGCTTTTTAACGCCCTTTCTTCGGTGGAAACCTTTTCAATAATCTGGCCGTGATACAGCTAATTTTAATTGCGAGGTTGCTTCTTTAATTTCATAATTGTCGAGATCATTATCCGGCTGGCGGTTTTTAATAGGATGATTATGAGAGCGGATGATTACATCTACTTGATGAATTTTATAGCAATAATAGCAGATTGTGGCTCATTATGTTTCAAAAGGAATATCTGCGAATCGGCTGAAATGACATACAGTGTGAGATATTTCGAAGGTTGATTGTTATCTTCGTAACTTTATGTTAGCACAAACTTAGAGATCAATTTAATGGAACTGATTAGATCAATATCATTATTGATATTATCATAAATATTATATCAGATCGCAGTGAGATTATAAATAAAAGAAATAGCTGAGTTCTGTTAGATTCGTGGGGATGAAACCTAAAAATTTCATAAATTTTTCAAGTATTTAAAACTATGAAAAGTTTGTGTCGCAGTTCATTCAAATTTTAGTATCGTAAAAATCCTAATCAAACCTTCATTCGAAAGTACATTTTTGTATGTCTCAACTACTGCTGCTGAATTATTAGATCCTGTGTATGCATGAATGACGATGGGTTGATGGCATAACAGAAAAAGTGGCTTCATTTTTGAGTAAACGAGATATTAAAATTGCATATAGAACAAATAATACGTTGGGAAAGTTAGTTAAAAATAAGAAAGACAAAACATCCAAATTCGAGAAATCAGGAGTATATAAATAAAAGTATGGAAAATTTCCTAAGGTATATATTGGTCAAACTGACAGAACATTTAGGAATCGTATCCAGGAACATCATTTGAGCTATGTAAATAGGAAAACAAGTTCAACATATTCAAATCATCTTTTAGAAGAAAATCATATCTTTAACGAAGAGTTCGGAATTCTACATATAGAAAATGAAGGTTTGAAAGTGAATCATTTGGAGGCAATGAAAATTAATAAACTTGAGAGTTCAAACATTCTTATGAGTGACCAACTAGATTTAAATAGATCACCATCATTGAACTTGTTTTTAGAAAAATTAAAGACGTAGGTACCTCAGGTATAAAAAAAGTTGTAGAAGTGTAGGTAATATGATCGAGTGAGTACCTATGGAAATGGTCTCATTTGTAATCACCTGTGGCATATAATTATTAGAGAAAGCAGGAGCTTGTAGTACTCAATTTCACTACTGAAAAAGCTACTGTGTCAGCGAAACATGTCGTGATATATTGATCAAATAAAGTTTGTGGAGATTATATCGTAAAATTGTAGTTAATGAAATTTCTTCAATATTTGACTGATTTTTTAATAAATAATCCATCGGAGTAGGTATAAGTTGATATATCTATATTGAGATTCGAGATTCAGCGCATATAAACAATGATCAGCTGGTGATCGGCTCGTAGCTTGCGGGAATCTGCAATGGTATTGGTCAATTCAATTCAATTTCAATTTCAATTTATTACTGCTTCAGTTATAAAAAGATACTTAGCTATACAAACATAATTATAACAGTTATCCTTTATTATCCCAAGGGTTCTCCTAAGCACTCAAGGCGCTTGTTTTGTGCATCCCCTTGGAATAATTCAGGAATTTC
>WOGR01007980.1:0-12088 GCA_015342045.1 Leptinotarsa lineolata | reverse complement strand
CTACGTGAAAGTTATGAAAAATTAATAATCCTGAATAATAATCAGTGAAGAAATAAAATGTTCTTAAACTAAGTAGTTGTAGGAGATACCCTACAGTGGTAATATACACAGAGCCTACTTTGACAAATTATTCATTCACTTTGACAGTTTTTCAAAATCATATTACGCCGTCACCGTTGCGTACTCCACTGGCAAATAATCGACAGTCACGCGCGTAGCGAAAAACTGCTTCCAGTTTTAGACGTGGAGAGACTGAAATTCTCGCGAAGAGCCAAAAAGTACGTGGTATATATAGGGCTTTTCGCGATGAGCGTTAATTAGACGTTTCTGGCAAAACAGACAATGGATCAACTTGAAAATTTTTGCAGTATGCATAAATTAATATGATTTACACTCCTTAGATGTCTTTAACGATTCGGCGTTGCTGCTTCTACTATAAAGTAGCGACTACTTTGATTTTTCAAATGGAACACCCTGTATCATGATTTCTTGTCACTTTGTCAACAATTCCATGTACTATTTTCCTGTGCCTATCTGTTACCGTTTAGGTTTACAAGATTCAAATCAATTTTGATTTTTTTTAACAAACATGTACTTAAACGCTGATAATCTAGAACTCTCTGGTACTAAGACAATCAGATTCGAAATGGAGTGAAGGAATACCATAAGTCATTTTTTTGCTTCATACAGGGTCTTTAAAAAATGCAGATACTGTGATCACATGAAAAATTGAGTGGAAGTAAATTTTTTCAAACGGAAAACACTGTATATTTCCACACTTTCAAGCTCTACATCCAATTTTGGATTGGCTTTGTTCAAATAATCCTATGTCGATTTCGAACCAAACTTTTCCAAACAGAAACTGACGTGATTTCTTTTTATTCATTCGTTCATATAAAAGTACATGTTTGGTAAAAAAAATCGAAATTGATTTATATCTTCAAAACCTAAACGGTAACAGAAGGTATAGGGAAATAGTACATGAAGTTGTTGATAAGAAATCATCATACAGCGTGTTTCACTTGAAAAATCAAAGTAGTCGCAACTTTATAGTAGAAGCGGCAACGTCTAAAATATTTTAGGCATGTAGATCATATTATTTATGCCTACTGTAAAATTTTCAGGTTGATCCGTTGTCTGGTTTGCCAGAAACGTCTAATTAATATGGACTACAAGAAAATAAGTGCGATATTGATGATATACATTAAAAATACCCCTTCAAAAACCATTCCCAATTTATTCATCTAGGAAATACTGATCTTTTGATCTTCACTATTGTACTCTAATGTTTTACTTATATATTCACTAATTTGAATCATAATTGTCGATAAGATGAATCTATATGAACATATCTTTTTATACCTATTATTAAATGTTATGTAAATTTTTCTTCCTTTTTTTTCTTTAGAAACATATTGAGTTACTCAAAATTAGGTATATACATCTTCTATGATTTATGATTAACCTCACTAACAAGTGAAAACTTCAGTGAGCAAGTCATTGTGTTTATTTCGTCATGTAAATATTTGTTGTACTTGATTTTACTTGTTTTATATTAGCGAAATAAATGCTATTATATTATTCTATTCTATTCACAATGTCGCCTACATTCTAAACATCAAAGAAATATAAACATTCTAATACAATCTAATACCTCCTATAGAGTGTTCTAATGAACAGAAATTCATCCTGGCGACAGCTTTGATTGAGTTTCATATAGGGTGAAGAGAATTTTTTGTGTTAGAGGAGTCATGAGGTAAAGGTAGTTTGTGTACTCCCGAAAAGCTCCACGGTGGATTCAAAGAAGTAAACGTTTCGACTATTTATAGAGGTTAAAAACACCGACTTATCATTTCTTTTTGTTGGTATGCAGAAGGAACAATTTTTTCTATTCCTCATTATACGATTGGAAATATCAGTGGTTACCGTAGTGGTAACAACGGTATGAAAATGTTCCAATGAACTAGACTGGATAACACTTTAAAGTTTAATTTTATTTCAGTTTTTTTTATTCGTGCTTAACGGAAGTGGTCAAATACCATAGAGCATACTTCGACAAATTCATACAATTTGACGACTATACGGTCTTACTCAAAATCTTGATACTCCGTGGCCGTTGAGTAAACCACTGGCACAGAATCAACAGAGTATCGTTACATCACATCGCCACGTGCTGAATTTAACCTAATCGCCGCCATTTTGATTTGGAAGTTGACATGATCTGAAATTTTGGGATAATTTACTTGATGGTAAGGGTGTCAGATACTGTTAGTGAATTAACCGTAACCGGCGTTTACAATACAAAGCAGTTTATTTGTCTACAAGAAAATGCTGTTTGTCTTCAAGAAAATGCTCATGATTGTCTTTAAATAAATACACGTCAGAGCTTGACAACTACATACACTATTCTCGAAGGCGACATAAAGCACCCTTCTAAGTATAAGGTCTTCATTTATATATGTACGAGTATATTTCCTAAATCTTTTCGGTGTACTATCAATGCATGAATGTCTAGTGGGCGCACTGTATTATACAACAGGAATCGAAGAATTTTGATATTTCTATCTGTCTTGGAAATGATCAAAACGGGAAGTTTTCGTTGGGAAGCCCTATATACAGTAAATAAAATATACTCACCTTCCATTCAAAACTATTGACTTTGACAAAGCAGAGTTGTCTGGTATGAGACTTAGCTTTCAGTCTTTCCTTTTGTTTATGGGAAATTTTTAACAGACAAAGTCATTTTCAATTTATATCCTGGTTCATCTCTAAAGGCTTTTGATTAAAAGTTAATTTTTTCTCTCATTTTTGAATTTATATATTGATGATTTTGAAACTCCCGTCATTTTCGATTACATTTCCACCAGAGTATCAACGGAATACGAAGGATTCAGGTGTATAAATAAAAGCGTTATGTACATTGAAAATAATAACCTTTTCTATAACAGAAAAAGTGCATTTGCTCATTCGTTTCACTGTAGAGATAACTGAAGGTAGCTATTTTAATTCCCACACCAAGTATAATTTACTAATAACAACACTGATCAAGACGCAAGGGCTTTATCATTAATTCATAGTCTTTAAGTAATGAAGTATCTAGTCGAGGCAACATCAGATCGGATTGACGTTATCCTTTTTTTCAGCGATAATTGAAAATATCTCAGGTATGTTGGAATCAATCCGGTAGGTAAGTTGTGCAGGAATGTGGTTTTCATAGAAAGTATTGAAAATTTTAATCGAAATTCAAAAGTAAACAAATTTGGGTGTTCAATTAAAAAAATATATCGATTATTATTACTGGTGTCTCATATTTTTGTTACTCACCGTATACATACAACTATAGAATAGAATAGAATAGAATACAAATTTATTCTGTAAGCCAAAAAAGATTGGATAGAACATGTCAAAAAATAGTATAATACAATCAAACACAATACAATCAAAGTATTCAAAATTTTTTTATATCGAATCATATAAAAACATTAGATGTTCAAAATATACTACAATTTTTACTTTTTGATCAATTCAATCATAGAACAGCATCTTGAAAATGATTTACTACTCCGCTGCCTAAGGAAATAGTCTGCAGAACAGTGCCGTATTGAGGTAGTGATGAAGTTTGAAAACAGAACCTTGGTTAACATAGCGAGCCGATTTCTCACCGACCATGTTGATTTTGTGTACTGTTCCTGTCTATACTGGATTGCGTGAACTCATGTGAATAATCCCACTGCAGTCTTCTTCAACTTCATAGGCTAGGTCAGCTCAGTTTTGATTACATCATTGTCAAAAATTTACAGTCCTTGGGCTGTAGAAAATCTGAGATAATAAAGTTTGTAGGAAATCCAGGTAGCTTTCTGAAGTTGACGCAATTCATATGTAAGCAATAAAGATACAACCGAAACCAACACAAAAAACTTTTTCCATACCCAAACTAGGGTCATCAAAAGGTAAACTTTACCTTCCATAATAGTGTCTATAACATGTTTCGAATAAATGAATTATTATCAACCCTTTTCATTTTCCTTGCTTCAACTTTTGATGAAAAAAAAAACGAACAGACACAAAGTAGGTAAGAGTCCAAAAGAAAAATTACCTTATACAAGAATCATGGAAAGATGGAAATGGACATGTATTTTATATTTTAATAATGGTTGAACTTTCATTAATTAATTACTTTAGGAAATCGACAATAATGTCAATTAGTCCGCTCAACTCGCTATTTAATCGGAGTATGCTAATCCATCTGTGGTTATAAAATTAGTCTCACTTAATGCTTGACGGATGATCAACACCTCTTGACTACATGTGTAATTACCATAACGTACATGTGAGTCGTAAATAAAACATTTTCCGTGAGCTGCCGCATACACACCTATAATCAATTGAATAATTCTTTTCCTGAGAATGTTCACAATTTTTTTAATTTTCAAAAATGTGACAGGGTTGGTAAATAACCAATGATTGTTGCAAATATGCCATATACGTATTCTAGATAAAACTAGTTAGAAAAGGTGAAGGCGCCAGAATGCATCTTTGTTTAAGCCCGAGTATACTGGGTCTTTCACGACAAACGTTCGTTAGGAATATATGGAGAACGATTCAAAATAAAAACTTGAAATTTTGTGCTAGTGGGTTTTACAAAATGGCCTTCTCAACAAAATATTTTCAACTTCCGGTCTTTTTCCGTTATACCGGAAATTGAGGGCAACTTCCTTATTTCAAATGGAACACCCTATATTTCATTACATTTTTGAATTCTTCAGCACATTTTAGGCCCACTTTGTATAACAATTGTAACTTCATTTGTTTTCAAATCTTTCTTGGTTTGGTATTGCTTCGAATGATTTACATTTCGAATATTTCCCAAAATCGGATATATCTTGCCAGGGGTGTATTTTAGGTATAGGACATTCTTCATGAATTTGATATCTTTTTTTTCATAGTATCCAAAAATAATAGAATAGTGTATGGTTTCCATTTGAAAAAATCGTGTTCCATCAGTTTTCTCGATGTTATGTTTTAGGTGGAAATTTTAACCACCCTGTAAATTATTTTCAAAAATTCAATGGACCTGTTCATGACTTGATGCTTAAGGTGTGCTTTATGTCTAATGTCATTGGTATTGGCAATTTAATATTGTTGGATTGCCTTGTCACAAAATGGGTTGGTGAGGATTGAAATTTGCTCAAGTATTTTTTGATGAAAACACACTGTTTCCATTTTAAAGATAGAAATCACTCTTAAAATTCCATTTTGCAAAATTAAAATATTTTGTAGTAGATAACCACTACATACGCCCCGAAATGGAATTCCACATCTCAGGTGAGATTCCACCAGAGAAAAATAAACAGTCTTAGCTGCTGTTAAAGCAAGCTCATTTGGTACTACTCTGACTGCATAATAATAGAGGACACTTTGTTACACAAGGCATAAATATTGTCTTCAAATTTTACTTTTCAATCGATATGTACTCCTAAAACTTTTGAGCTACTTTTGTTCTCAATGATGTCATTCCCAATGGCTATTCAAGAATATTTTTATTGATTTAAGTGTGATGTTAGTTTCATCTGATCTCCCCACTCATAAATCAGTGTATTAGATTTCTGCCTGAAATACGGTCCTATAGGACCCTAGGCAAGTTGATATCTGTCTTGGTGTACCACTGTATACACTTGCATCACAACCAAAAGGTGTTTTTGGCCCATCTGTGAACCAATAGCTATCTACTCTTAGAATTTCTTCCCAAAAGATTCAGTCCTCTCCATAGGGGATTGGGACTATGTAGGCGTGTTGTAGTTGACTGTTGGAGGCATTGAGTCGGAGATCATTCTCACAATGTTGTGACTTACAGTGTTAACCAGAAGTTTGCCTGCTTTATGCAACTGGCAATATGTTCCATTTAGCCTAGCTCTCCAGACGAAGTAGGTTTATGTTTCACATGGCCGCCAACAATATGTTGATTCCTATTATTGAAACAATTTCTACTGGGATTAAAAATGGAATTTACAAAATTTCAATAGTTGTAAGAAACAACATGATATATTGCTGAGTTTTGTAAGGATTTTGAGTTATTATCAATTATTTATATTTTAATTATGACTATCGTTTGGTCTTAAATTCATCATTAAGAGTAATGCCGTATGTAATATATACTATTCCTTAAAAATATAGGCAAACACACTTATTCGAGGGATATATTTGACAGCTATAAAATATTATTACTTGCCTTGAGTGCTGCGATGGTAATGTCTCTAGCTTGAATTTCCCCTTCAAAGTAAGTAACAAATTTAAGTAAATCGTTTTTTGAGAGTTCCATTTTAGGGTTTCTCTGAAAAATTAATTGTTATTGAAAGAAACAAGAATTTTATATTCAAGAAGACCTTTAGTGTAGCACTAGTGTTTGCTCTATCCATTTGTTCGTATTGGTTCATTCCTGTTGAAGTTCCCTGTTCAGGATTAGTTGTTGAAGGGGTATCAAAATCTTCTACCCCAACACCTAAACTACCCATCCAGTCAATTCCAACATTATTAGTAGCCATATTGGAAGTTTTCGGCAATTTCTCGCTTATAACAAGTTTTTTTGCTAGGTAAAATACATTGTTTCTTTGTCAATTAAAACTTAACGTCAAAATGTTTTTGTAAAATGGGCATCTTTTAATCTTGACAATGGAAACAAAACAACACTTTTTAGGTTAACATGAACAATCGATTACATTTGGCGACCGCTAGGGATTTTTCTTGTTGTCATTGGATCGAACAGAGCAGGGTTGCCAACGACGCAATTTTCAGAACCATGGAACGATTTTAGTAAATTATACATTTTGAAATTTCAGGGGACAAATCATTCTCGCAGCTATTACTTTTTGAAAATTGTCAATATTGCATTTTTCAATGAGAATTGAATTACTTTGTATCTCGCCGAGAGTATTTCAAAATTTCATTAATCACAAATTAACTGATATTACATTTGGATGCAAATTGTCACTGTCCTATGCATAGATATATATTGTTATATTCTTAGACAAGAGACTTGTTTAAGGTAATATCTGTGGTCCTATGTAGATTTCTTTTCTATTTTGGTTGATCTTTGTTTGCCGATTAGACACATTTGGTCACTCCTAAGCAGATCATTTTGAAACATCCAACAAATGTGCCAAACGTGTTGCCAAACATTATAAAAAGGTTACGAAAATGTGTATTGATTGTGTGGGACACTTACCAGAAACGGTGCTGTTTGGATTTCAAATTGAATGTTTCATGAGGAATTTTCAGTTCCGGTATAATATAAATACTCTGGAAACGATAAAATTTTCAAAGGAAAAGAGAGAACAGTTGAAGCCCTTAAGTTGAATCTGGACTCAGACTGAAATTTCACTCAAGGCAAAACTATATATTCTTTGCCTTCTACTAATCTAACATAAATAAAACATATATTACAAATACAAACCATTTTGTAATGACATCATCAATATTTTTGCCTCCGATAAAGTTTGAAATGTTGACCAAAAGGTGTCGCCCCCCCCTTGGTTCCGTTTTAAATGTATTCAAATCCAAAGTTAATATTATATGGATTTGTTTTCAGATGGTCTCAAATATTACTACATAATACTCGTATACTTGTGAATTTGGTTACACTTACTGTACGTGTTATAGTGAATAAGATATATCAAGACTTTTATCACTCCCGACATTGAATATATTGATAGCTAACAAGATTCCGGTTTTGCTTTTTCCCTGAAATAACGATTATAATTGCATTACTGTCGGAAATCCTATTTTCATTAAGATATTCAGACTTTGAATATATCAAGTAAGGTTAGTATCTAGGAATAGCTTTGGTTAGTGTGTAATTCCGAATTTTTGCCTCGGTGGTAACTAAACAAACAAAAAAAGTTGTATTATAAAATGAACTGTACCATTAACCAATGAGTATTCCTTAGGGAATTTCAACAACGATTTTTGTAATAAGCGGGGTACATTACTGTAAGTGTTTTTGAGCACTTACTCCCATTTTACACACAAAATTTGATGCAAATTCTTTGGTCCATTTTTTTAGATAGCAGAAAATCGCCGAACATGCAAAATAATAGACCTTTCCAGAATACGTAGAACAGAGATGGAAAATTTGAACTGGATTAGTCTGAGAGATAAAGAGGTATATTTCATGCGTCACTTGTTATCAGCTTTAAAAGATGCACAAACGTTAGTGCGTGAGAGAAAAGGAAAGAGAGAACACACCAGAAGCATTTTGCTTTGTGATGTTGACTATCCTGGTATGTCGTAAATCTTCTGACACCTGATTCTGTCATTCAAATGTCATTTACCTCAATAACGTTAACCTTTGTTATGATTAGAGAATTATTGAACACCGTCCTTTATGGTAATGCCTTAATAAAGTTAAGCCTTATTTAATTAAAGTAAAACCTTAAATGTCTGGCAAGAAATTGAGTTATTGGAACTCACTCCTTGAATTGGCAGTTGTTGGGACAGCGATATTTTTATATCTACCCTTCAACCTGAAAAAAATTCTACTTGTGTTGTGTCTTTTGCTGTTCAAATTTCAATGATATTTTATTGTAATTTTGATAGCGGTTTAGAACAGTATGCAAAATATTTTGGAAGCCGTAATTTTAGGCGGTTGGGCCGTTGAAGATATTGAATTTGTTATAATATTTTAATTGACAGAGATGAGGAAAGCCAAGGTCCCCCTTTCGATTTGAAGAACCTGAATGATGAGGAAGTAGTAAAAAGCTTCAGATTCCAAAGGGGACATCTTCAAAGAGTATTCGGGATTTGATAGGGGATTTTGTCCTACAAACTCTATTAATAGGGCCAAATCATCATTATAAGTAAACCTTAATCTTTTCGTGATGCGTTCTTGACCCGATACGAAGCCTTGTATCGGGCCACTCATATTTTATAATTTAAACTTGAACATTTAAAAAAAGTTGAGGTTGAGAAACTTTTTTTTGGGAGGTTAGGTTTGTCGAATTAGGGAAATAAGGAAACCTTAAATACTTACGGTATCTAGTCGTAAATAGAGGAAAGCAGTATTTTATTATGGTTCCCTTATTAAATTTTTCTAGTGCGCATGCGTACCTCCCATTTTCGGAACGACCATAATAAGGCATTTACCTTATAGCGTTTCCAATAATTCCCTATTTACTCATAAATATTCTATCGTGCAACATGTAGTATCGATCAAGATGGGTACTATGGATTATGGGCATTGGAGTAAAGACATTTCACGTTATACAGCATCAAGTTTAGGCAGTGCGGAGACGTTTTTTAGTTCAACTCCCCTTCGACTGTCATCTGTCAATTGTCAGTGAATCACGGCTGGGAATATTGACTACTAATAAGATTCATTATTTGGCCACAAGTGACGCGCGCAACTTTCACCTGCACAGGTCATTCTGGAACGGTTTATACTAACTTTTATGCCTCTCACCAAAAAAACTAAACTTGTTGAACCGCTGAAACAGTGAACCAACTCAAAAAAATAATGAAATCGTTTATCGAATATACGTAGCCCGCGAAATTTGAATATTCACCCTATTTTCTGAACATACCTCGTAAGTAGATGAGAGAAGATAACATACGAGTAAAGAAGAGAAAGGTTAGAAACTCAATCTTTTGGGAATGTTATCTGATTGGTTGATGAAGATCCATAACAAATTGTCTCTGGTCTGGATTCCTGGCCATACTGGCCTGGAAGGCAAAGATGCTGCTGATTCCCTTGCAAAAGAGGATGCTGCAAGTAGCTTCATCGGACCGGAACTTGTCATTGATTGGTATTGCTCTAGGTTTTGCCAAACAATGATTGAACACCTGGATGGCAAGAAGATTTGAAGATTTCTGGGAAAATCTTCCAGCATTGGCTCACTCCAAGGCGTCTATTCACCATTCGAAGCTTGAAACCAAATAGATGCTGGACTACAGTAGGAATGAACTACGATGTCTAATAGACCTCCACACGAGTTACTATCGTTTGCATCATCTTATGCAGAGACTCGGACTGTTTGAAGACACTGTGTGTCGTCACTGTTTGGAAAATGATGAAACAGCATATCATATACTTTGTGCCTGTCCCACCGTGGACCGAATCAGTTTTTCATAGTTTGGTAGAACCACACTCTTACCATCTCACCTGAAAGATCACTCACCATACAAACTAATCGGCTTCCTTAAGATGCTGGGTTTATTTGGTCGAGCTTGAATAGTTGTATGCCACAATAAACCCTTGCAGGCTGCGGTAGAGAATCGAATAGACCCACTCACTTTTGACTTAACCTAACCTAACCTAACTTATTGTGAGGAAATCAACAAAATGTACCGAAAATTGGGTCAGCAGCAGCCGGCACTGGCCAACAGAAGAGATTCGATTCTACTCCATGACAACGCCCGTCCACACGTTTCACAAATCACCATCAGCAAATTGAACGAATTGAGCGTCAAAGTTCTGCCTCATCCACAATACTTCCAAAACCTCTCGCCAATGGACTACCTTCTTTTCAAGCACTTCGATAACTTCTCACCGGTAGAACCCTCGCCAATCAGGACCAGGCAAAAACGGCCTTCGTTGACTTCATCGAATTCCGGGTACAAAATTTTCATGCTGGTAGAATGCATCGACTTGTGTCAAATTGGTAAAAGTGCATTGATTCAAATGGCGCTTATTTCGATTAAATCGGGCAAGTATTTAATGAGATATTATAGTTCAAAGTAGACTCACTTAAACGGCCAAATCTTTTGTAACAATGTATTATTTCTCACCATTCTATTTGCAAACTATTATTAAGTAGCTATAATTTCAAGGAAATTAATTGGAGTTCATATTCATATGACAAATAGTATTAATCTATAAACAAACATCGACATGTATTAGAAAAAAAAAGCAAACGTTCAACATGAACTTATCTCGTATGGATAATCGTTAAGAGTCCTCTCACAAATATCATTGGAATGAAAATTCGAGCTCTTTCAACTTCCAACCCGAAAACAACATACTCGAAAGAAAAGTGTCACTCAAAACCACCATTTTTCACCGGAATGTCTCACGTCTTCGTGTATTAAATTGCCACTGAATCTCGGTGTAAATTACATCAGCATAATAAAATGAATGCTTTAAATGAAATGTAATTTAACTAAAATAAACACGTGATGAATTCATATTTATGCATTTCTGTTGAAAGCTGACATCAGAAAAGCATCGTGTTTTGAATCTGTAAAGAAGCGACCAAGCAGAATATTTTAATTACAAATGGGGTCGGTCTTAAGTGTAGAACAAGTAGTGTACAGCACAAAATATGGGAATTTTCGCTAACGGGATTCTGTAGAAAGGGCGCAGTGGCATGATAATAAGGGTAACAGGGAATGATCGCTCTTTAGAACTTCCTTCAGGTTTGACGGAGTAAGATGGTTTTACTGCAAAACTTCCAACTATGTCACAAAACTAGTAGAATTATTTTCATGTGCAATTTTTAGTTTCTGGAAGACTGTACTACTACTGTAGAAAAAGAAATAGAACAAGCATACTCCACTAGGAATGAAGATAAATCCAAAATTCTAATAGTTGAAAACAATTGGCCAAAAGACATTTAGTTACTTGGGTTCGAAAAATCGTAAATATCTGGTTCCTGATTTGAACCTCATCAAACTCTACTCACTATATACTCAGAAAGTTTCAACTCCTGTGTCAAATTTTGTCTTCAGAAAAATTTTTAACGAAAAATTTAATTTGTCTTTCCATTCACCTGTATCAGATTCTTGCAGAAAATGTGATGCATATGTTATTAAAATTAAAGCTGCGGAAACCGAAGCTGATAGGCAAAAACTGCACCAAAGAAAGGCAACTTGTGCACGTAATGGTTTCCAAAATGACATTCTATTTGCTAAAAACAATCCTGAAGTAACAGTGATTACGTTTGATCTGATGAAAACCTTATCTACTCCTTTACTGTCAACAGGCATTTGTTATTATAAACGACAACTATGGACATATTGCTTTGGAATCCACAATATGGAAAACGACGATGTTTATATGTTTCTTTGGGATGAGTCAGTGGCCTCTAGAGGATCCCAA
>WOGR01007979.1:0-12088 GCA_015342045.1 Leptinotarsa lineolata | reverse complement strand
GAATATGATGAAACAGCATAGCACATACTTTGTGCCTGCCCCGCCGTGGACCTAATCAGGTTTTCAGAGTTTGGTAGATCCACACTTTTGCCATCTGACTTTAAAGATCACTCATCATACAAACTAATCGGCTTCGTCAAGAAGCTGGGTTTATTTGGTCGACTTTGAATAGGTGTGAGCCACAATAAACCCTTGTGGGTTGCGGTGGAGGGTCGAGTAGACCCACTTCTGACCTAATCTAACCTATATCTAGGAGATTTTCAATTGAGTATCAATTTAAGCGATCATTATTTGAGAATCAATTTTATTCTTTGAAACAATTTTTAACGTAACCATTGCCACTCTCAACATTCTACATACTTTCTCAAGCTTTCATCGAATCATAAACGATCTGTTTGTCTAGAAATATTTCAGTCAAAATATGTTTTCATTAAATTTAGAGATTTATTATCCAAAACCATAACCAACAAAAACATTCGTGAATCGAACACATAGACTAGTAGGTATTACTTACCTCTTATAGAAAACCAGATGCCCAATACATCACAATATTTGTCCAGTCGGTTAGGACGTAATTTCAAATTCTTCAGCATTTCAAAGGTCAACGATATTTAAACCATGCATGTCTACGTGCTATTGAATGAAATTCGAGGATTTTAATTTGTAAAAGACCTACTTTAAATCATGCATACACACTTGTACAAATAGACTGCTTCACTTCAAACCGAGAGTTCCCTCATGAGCCATATTTTCCTCACGCATAAAGCTGAAAATCGTCCAATACCATTCATGTTTGGATTTTGACCCTTTAGATGCTTAAAAAAACATCTGGACCACTCATCATTGTAAAATATTAGAACCGGGTTACGTCACTTATTCAGTAAGTGAAAACAAATCTGTATTCTCATTTTCGTTAATTGTAAAAAAGGGATGTGGCATCCATTGACTTTTTCAATCCCACATGAACAGGCAGGACTTGAATAAAGAATTAAGATGATTCATCTTGGATATTCGAACATCTTAGTCAATTAAAATAGACATAGTACCTTGGTAATGAAAGAATTTCGGTTGTTTAGCTTTGGTACTAATGTTATGATGAATATTAGCGATACCTGAAAAAACACATACGAGGATCACTTTTTATGTTCCATCACGATATTTGTAAACGCCTTTTATTACTCTAAAATAAGCGCAATTTAGAAATTGATGGCGTGCTTATTCGACTGAGAGTATTTGATAAAATGAAAACCACCAGCAAAGGTTTTCGTGGGATGATTTTTTATGGTTTTAAGAAATGCCTAAATCGACAAATGTGTATAGAATCAGTTCGTTCAACGTTCAATTGGTACTTATTACAAAAATTTCGTCGTGGTCGGATGAAGCTCATGAAGGGCGATCAAAAACGGTTGTGATTCCCATAAATGATCGATCCCAAAAATCGATAACGTAAGCAAGGTGATTGAAGAAAATCTAATGCATTAAATTTAGGTATGAAAAAGATGTATTTTGCACGATTTGAAAGAAACTCACAAGCTCGTGTGAACTGTGGTGTAACGAAATGCACATGAAATTCAACTTGACAACTGCAAAATCCCTATACAGCTAAGATCTCTGTTATGCAACCTTATTTTGCGCATGAGTCCTCTAGAATAGTCTAGAAGGACTGTGTTCTGTCAGTAGCCCTTTTATTATTCTGGACCGATTTCTGCTTTCTTGAAATAATTCTTCAGTTTTTTTCGCAGACGATCCCAGTTTTCCCGCCTGAGTTATCGGGTATATTTTCTCAGGACTTTTGTTTATCATTGACCCATTACCTGATCTTTTTCGCACCATAGGTTTTGGTACCCTCACAACTAGTTCAAAGCACATGTTCAGCTCACTTATCAGCTTTTTCGTTGTCTGTGATTCTATAATGTTTTTGGAACCAGTAATGAAATAATCTATTCCTGTGGACCAACTTTTTTAGTAATTCACAGCATTGATACTTCAGTCTTGATGTCAATTATCATAGATTCCTCAATATCCTGAATGCGGTTAGACTATCTGTACGAATATTGATCCTCTTCTTCCGTTGTGGTCTCAAATTAATATTCCTGGCACACTGGTAGATTGCATACATTTTCCGCCTGTAAGACGGATGTGTATTGATCGAATGGGTACCTGTCACGTAAATTTCTGTTAATGATTCTACTACTATTTTTCTGGTATTTATCTTCAACGTTTCCCCAATACGTGTTAACTGTATCTTGACTACATCCATGTATGATACCATACATGGATGTATGGTATCATACACGGACATTTGTCAACCACAATGCCATAGATTACGGTCATTTCATTGTTTCCTCTTTTCTTTTCAGCAATGATAGCTCAGTCCCTGGCTCCCACAGCACCGAGAGAACCCATATCTTCTACGAATATTATGATGAACAAAGCTACCACGCAACTTGATTATTCCAAATATGTCAAAAAGTTTACGTCATCTTTGGAATGTGGTAGCGCGTACTGCAAGGATCTCAACTACAGGTAAGCCGATTTTCAACCAAATGATCAATAAAATCAGCAGAGATTTCAAAGAATATCCAAGACTGAAGAAACAATATGTTTCCATTAGCTACTTTACAAAAGTTATGGTTAAATTAGAAGTAATATAACTGTTTGTACAATTCGGTATATTAATAAATAACAAATTGGATTTTCAATTGTTCAATGCGACTTGAAATACAACTAAAAACAAGTACCTCCTTTTACCAATCACCAGAATTCCAATACTTTTCTGTACAGGCGTTTTACCGCCCAAGTTGGCGTCTGTTTTCTTCAGCTCCTGAAGACGCCAACTTGATTTGTGAAACGCCCTCATCTGTATGTCGTTTCACTTCGATAATATAGATTCATTGGTACATATATATCTGCAAAAAAAATATCATTTACGTAGCGTTTCTCAATAATTTCTGTTAAATACTGTTCTCTCATTCATATTGAACATTGAAATTATTTTCATTCGTATATTTTACAGGGAGCATTTCCATTGTCTGGACTGCAACTCGCGGGTCTTCATCAAAAAAGAAGAAATGATCCGCCATTTCAAGTGGCACAAAAAAAGGGACGAATCCCTTCAACACGGTTTCATGCGGTACAGTCCTTTGGACGACTGCGGAGATAGGTTCTCCAATTGCACGCACAACAAAAAACAAACGCATTATCACTGTATCAAGGAAGGCTGTGATAAAGTCTACATATCTACCTCGGACGTACAGATGCATGCCAACTATCACCGGAAAGATTCGGCGATCATCCAGGAGGGTTTTCAAAGATACAGGGCGACCGAAGAATGCGGAGCCAGCTACTGCGCCTTTTTCGGCCAGAGGACGACGCATTTTCATTGCAGGAGGTCCGGTTGTCGGTTCACTTTCAAGAACAAAAGTGACATGGGTAAGTTTCTCAGTAGTATATAATGTAGATGACTTTTATATTTCATTCGATGAGAAAGTTTCCTTTTTAAATAATCTTAGAGTGAAGCCGGTTGGCTCTTTTTACTCTCAATATTATCAAACAAAGTTGGGAATATTTTACTGGCGAAAAAATTACATATTAAGGCATCTAATAAACACATCTTAGGCACACTGTAGAATGAACTATTTTGAAAAAGTAAATTAATCATTCTTCATATTTCTGCATAATCATGGATGAATTCATTTTTGTGGCATAAAATGAAAGACAAAATGACCAAAAAATGACGAATATACAGTCAAATGGCATTCAAAATTCGAATAGGTTCCCAAATAACTCTACGACATATTATCTGTAGTAGTCTATGGTACAGGGATATCTAGAAGTTAAGCATACATTGGCATTATATTTCCATGCACAATAGTAACTTTAAAATATTTTTGAATGGGCGATACATTTTGATATTTTTTGCAGAAAAACACAAATCATATCACATCAAAGACGAACAGCTCTCAAGAGACGGCTTCAAAAAGTTCATGAAAAACGAAATTTGTCCTTTTGACAACTGCAGGTTTTCGAAAGTATGTAATCACATACACTGCATCAGACCACAATGTAGCTACGTGCTGCACAGCTCAGGACAACTCTTTTCGCACAAACGTAAACACGAGAGAAAAGATTCTGAGCTAGCCTATCGCAAGTACAAACTCGCTCAAAGTATGATGAAAACCCTTTCAGATGGCACAGTAGGACCCCCAATGCCTTTCAATCGCGACTATGAAGCTCAGATCGATAGCATTAATCTTTCAATGTACAACCAATCCTCGGGAGGGATGTCGAATATGTCGAATTCCGAAAGTTTGAGTGAAAGAAATTCACCTGTGAGCTACGAGGAGTCAGAATCAACTTTTGCTATGGATCTTAGTGCTAACGAGTCAAACTTTGCTCAAGAGGACACTGTCACATGGAACAACGATGATTACTGGAGGAAATATTGTCAATTCGTTCCAGAAAACCGTTGTCCGAGCGAAAAATGCGACTACACGCACTGCGACCACTTTCACTGCTTTGTTGAAAGTTGTGAAATGATATTCAACAGCAAAGACGCTGCAAAGGAACATGCTCGAAATCATGAACAACAAGAAATAATTACTGATAACTACTTTACAACTGTTACGGTACAAAATGGAGGTTGTGATGAGAGTTGTATATACCAAGACAAAGAAAAGCATTACCACTGCAACTGGGATGGATGCAGGGAAGTGATTCTGCCTACAGACAAACCTTTCAGAAGGTTGGAGCATCACAAAATGCACGAGTACTCCAGAAAACTCAGTTTGACCAAAGATCCTCTAACGATGACACACTTATCCAGCTCTATCGACGGCATGTTCTGCAGGAAACGAGGGCGTCCTCCAAAAAACCGTGTCATTGAAGTTTGGAATGATTATGTAAGTTATAATATTTATTTCAATTTTTCTACTAATATTTAGATTTTTTAAAATTAATCATTGAATGAAAGATGCCTTTTCAACGCTACCAAACTTGAACCCATCATCAAATATGAGTTATTATCCACCATTACTATATTCCAGAACCCAATGGGTAATCAGAATCTCATGGACAGCCCTCAGGCCATTTTCACAAGCTTCAAACTACCAAAGCCATCAACTACCCCATCCAGTAGTAAAGATTTCGAAGACAAAGAAGACGATGAAAGATCGAGCACTCACAGCCCAACAGTAAGTTTAAAATTCATGCATGACCAAGAAACAACACTTATAATTTACTTTTTACAGCCACAAGACTTTAGTTCTCAAGGGTTCGACTCGTTTAGTGAAAATACAAAATGCTCCGATAACTTATGTCCCTACCTGGGCTCCACACATTTCCACTGCATTCAAAATCGTTGTTCATATGTAACAGATAAAGAAGATGCACTCATCGTCCACTCGAAAGATTTTCATGACAATGTTGAGATATTAGATGGGTTTGAGTTTTATGATAGAAATGTCGATTGTCGATTGCAAAATTGCGCCAGTAACAAAGTTAACAGGCACTTTCATTGCACCAGGCCAAACTGCAATTATTCTTTCGTTCAATACTCCACCATGGCAATTCACAATCAGAAACATTTGGAAGAAAGCAATTTTCATCAAATTCCAGAGATTCGGGTAAAAAGTGAAGCGCAGTTAACAGAAAGTAAGCCCGATTCCAGTGAAAATAACTTTAAGGCTATGAATTTGAGTCAGGGAGCCGAAAATAAGATATCAGGTGAGTTTAGAGCCAATTATTACTTAAAAGTATTGCAAAAAACGTGGTAGAACACAAAATCAATAAGATTTTTCAAAAAATGTGTAACTACTACCATATTTTTTGACGCAGTATGTAGGTATCATTTTCAGAGTATTTTTGATGACTGTATGTATAGTATTTTCTATTTCTTCTAGTGGTGAAGGCATCCGGAACTTTCTATCCTTTATCTACATTGCCAGAACAAATTCAAAAATCACCAGATTATAAAACTGCTACCTCAGGTACGAATGTGTACTAACATTCAAAAAAATGCTAAACTAACAAAAGCTAGTAAATTGTTACATTCAGCTTGTGCTTTCTGTTATTCTGATTGCATTATGTTCCTGAAATAGTTCCTTATAAATCGTTTTGTTGTCTGGTCTTCGGATATCTTCAAATAAGCAACATCAGAAATAAAATTTTGCAAAGCTTCCTCATTCTTTCCTATAACAAATATCTGATTCAAATATACAACACTTACATTTTTTCTAATGACACAAATTTTTCAACACATACACATTTCTTTTGATCGAAGAAAGTTAAAATGTTCATAAAAGTTCGTGGATTGTTACCCTACAAGAAACACACTTAATAATGATAATACTAAATCGACTTCATTCACCATCAAACACATTAAAAACAATACCTTAAACTAAAAAAAAAAAGATGATGAATGGGCGGAGTATCAGCAAGGGCTGTTCTTCAACTCAACCTTACAATTTTCTATTACCAGCAATTCGTTTAAAATTGGCTAGCATGATGATTCAAAACAATGAAGATTGATGCACAAGTATCATCATCAAACCTAAATTCAATATGTTGACAACTCACAAAACTGGTCTCTAAAATTCAAGCAACTCGGACAACGATTTTGACGAAGTTTTTGTTGAAAAAACATTATAAATTTCTCATGGTGGGTAATAAACTGGCAACAAATAAAAAAACATTCCTAAAGATGGCGAAAAAAATATTTAATTTCCATTAATAAATATAAAACATGTGAAAATTTCAAAGAAAGAAAAAACGAATAGCGATAATGGCAATTCTTTAGGAAAATGTGTCGGTCATCCACAGATATTTCTTTCGATATCAAACTAGAAAAACCCGTATAGAACAACCACTCGCTCCAAACACTCATATTGGTAAACGGAATATAGGAATAGGTATTTGTATTGGATGGGCGTTTTCTACTGGTTTCTGCCTGAAGAACTGTGGATATGCAGTTTAATTGATGTTCTCTTATTTGCTTTGGAAGTTTCCTATTTTCCTCACATGTTATTGAAGAAAAATTGATTTTCTGTTATATAATAAGTACTCTAAGAAAATCACAACCAATCGCATGTATGAAATATAAAATATGTGGTATCAAAATTGAATAGTTCTTATATTGTATCTAGCACTTCCCACAAGTAGTTTGATTGTCTGCTGTAAGTGTAAATGCATGAACATTTGAAATTTGTTCGGAGAGTGTACTGGAAA
Source organism: Leptinotarsa lineolata (assembly GCA_015342045.1). NCBI lineage: Eukaryota > Metazoa > Arthropoda > Insecta > Coleoptera > Chrysomelidae > Leptinotarsa > Leptinotarsa lineolata. Next base: position 4,864 of record WOGR01007979.1, on the reverse strand, counting down.
AAATCACAGATGTTTTGTTTACAGACCTAAATCAACAATACGAGGCGAACGCACCAAACAGAGGAAGCAATACACTCTACGGACCTGAACTCAGTTGCTCGAGACCTTTTTGCAAACTCAAGAGGAAGTACCATTATCACTGCAATGCCTGCAATCAGGCTTTCAGTGAACTGGATCGATTATTATTGCATGTAGCTAAACACAGCAGTGGGGCACTGAACAGCCAACTTCAAGAAGAAGGCAATAACCAGTCTCCTCCATCTCGATCGCCACCTTCGCCTCAGCCAACTGTTTCGATCTCTACGACGAAACCCTCATCAGAATCCAAAATAAGCATAGCTCCGCTCCAGTCTCTACAAAATCCTGTAATTCCTTCACAAAAGGAACACGAATCCTATTTGACGCCGACATTCGATGCTTATAGTCACTTCAATAATTTTCCTGCCAACCTTCAGTTTGCTATTTTATCTCAGCAACAGCAAATGCAGAACGCCTTCTTACCTCAAGCTTTGTATCCAAATTCTCAGCTAATGTTTCAACATGCTCAGCTCATGCAGAGCCCTTTGTTGGCACCTCAAAACCCATATCAGGGGGAAAATTTGACGAGTCCTTTGGCAGCAATGGCAGCCAATTTGAATAAACGAGCCTTGAGTCCTCACGACATATCTCCAGAAGCAAAAAAAGCTAGGATACAAAATTCTATGCGAATCCTGAAAGACGAGCCCGTGCCTGAAGGTTATCTGAGATTCAGATTTAATGAAGACTGCCAGTACCAACATTGTGGATATCGAGAACACCAAACTCACTTCCATTGCCAGCGACATGATTGTGGTTACAGCTTTTGCGACAAAACAAGATTCGTGCAACACACCGCCAGGCATGAGAGGCTCGATACTCTCATGGGTGGAGATTTTCAGCAATATAGGGCCAATGTAGCATGTGGAAGAGCTGATTGCGCATATACCGCTAATTTAGGTAATTACTCGAAAAAATTTTATTTCAACTGTGTTGTTCATAGTACTTATTTTTAGGTTCTACCCAAAACAAGGCTTCTCATTTCCATTGTCTCAAATGTGACTTCGTATGTACAGATACAAACAAGGTTGTTGCTCACCGTCGTCAACACCAGAAATTAGATTCAATTCAAGCAGCCGGATTCGAAAAATTCACCCCCAGTCAGATATGTAGGGTTCCAAACTGTCAGCATAGTGGAAAACAAACTCATTATCATTGCCTCCAGTGTCAATATGCTGTCCTAGGGCTTGCCCAAATGTCAGCACATAAATACAGACATATGGAATAAATTCTTACCTTAACTGGAGAATTTAGATTAGCATGTATATTGATACTATCTCAAACAAATCCGAAATTGAAGAAAATATACATATGTAAATAAGTCTGTACAAAAAAAATCTAAATTGTTAAATTGTAAATTATGTAAATAGTCCTTTATATTAAAATACCTCACAAAATATGTATACATTGAGGAAAAACTTAAGGATACTACAGTAATCCTTAAAATATTTACTTAGCTGACTGAGGTTAACTGAAAGTTGTTAAACAATTACAGTATTTTGATAAAAATGGCAAGTCAATAAGAATTTTACAGGTGTTTGGAATTTCTTTCTAATGCACTGTTATATTCAAAACGTGTGAAACACCATTATACCATTATCAGTGATATAATTAAATGTAAATCTTCACAGAAATGTAGATTTTTTAATTTGAAATAGGGAACAAAATGTAATTTGAGAAAGACATGGTACTTTTAGTTATTAGAGTAGATAGATTTATTAGACATAGAGGCCTTTTCTTATAGATTTAGTGCCTTAGAAAAGACATATAACAGTTCTTGTGCCTTTTTGGGTACTCTTTTGGTAGAAAAATTAGATGATTTACCGTTTTTTGAAAGAAAGTATGTCATTCCATATACCAAATGTGCCATATTACAGATATACAAATATATAGCAGTTTTTCAGAATGTTTAGAATAGTTATAGTATATCATACAGTGTCTGTCTCTTAAGTGAAATCGTTTCCTTTTATTTATCCCATCAATTTTCACACCTTATTTATTTTGCACCTTTTGTACATTTCATTTGTGAATTGTTTTGCCATATTTTGAAATAGTTGTAGAAGACACTACATTTTCTTGTTTTATTTTGTTCATAGCTAGTCTATTCTATTTTCTTTGCTTCGTTTTTCTTGTTTATTTTAATATTACTTCTCAATCATTAAAATGATTCAAATTGAAAATGACTCAAAAGTCAAATTTTTATCATTATTATTATTTAAGATAAAATTATAATTTATACGTATGTTTATGATTATTTTATGTATGAGTGTATTTTATGCTAAATCTCTGTGATTGTATGATTTTAAAAAATATCAGTATTTATACCATATGGTTCTTCATTTCATTTCACTTTTTATCCTTGTCTGGAGGTGAGTATAAAGATTTATAAACTCAAATTTGACAACTGAAATTAGGAGCTCAATTGCTTACTATAAAAATCATATTACTGTCAGAAAGTTTTCATAAAAAACATTTTGCGTCTCAAAATTACAGAGACAACAGTATTGAATCAAAGTTTGCCTACCTCGATGTTTATTACAGTTAAACGATGAAAATGTTTTTTAATTTACAATTTTCACTACAGTTTACAAAATTGCAACACGTGTTTCGCTATACAAGAGCTTCTCCAGGCGTGTCTATACGCTATTGTATAGTGAAATACGTGTTACGGCTTTGTAAACTGTGTACTGGAAATCTCAGTGTTTCTTGAATACCTGATGGATATTCTTCAAGTATCTGGCAATTCAATCACATATACATATAACGTTGAGTAATTTCCAAATTGTTTGAGAGAACAGAGGTTCCTATACAGTCATTATTACAAAAGCACATAAGATTTAAAGTAACCCCCCATTTTAAAACTCTTCAAAATAAGAATGTATTGTTGACCCCTGATGATGCTATTGTATAGCGAAACACGTGTCGCGGTTTTGTAAAAAACTGTCGCGTGGAAATATCACATTTGAGTGTTTTTTACATACCTCTTAAAATACTTCTGACGGGAAACTGAAAAAATGTTCACTGAAAATTCGGTCCAGTTTGGCTTTAAGTGATTTTTGCAAGAGGAATAATTAATATATTACCTTGTAGAGAGCAATCCTCTGGTCATATTATTTATCAAAGTAAGATACATAATAACAAAATTCGAAGACATTAAATAAGTGCAGGACATATGTTACTGATCAAAATAGTGAAAATTTATTTGCAGCACTACTTCAAAGGAACTCCTGTGACAAGTAGCGATTTGTTCAATGACGATTTGAGCTTAAAAATACGGCATCCCTTACTTTTGGTCAGGTACGCTAATCTGAAAACCAGCGAGTAGACCAGGTCAATATGTTCATTTAGTGGGTTACCTACATCCGCAATGCTTATGTTTATTCAGATTCAAATCACAAAATGAAATAACTAAAGTAATATACAGTTGAATAAACATTGTAGAAACTACAGAAGCATCAGATGTTGCTTGTATACGGTGAAAAATAGATCCACATGGAAAATGAATATATGATAAATATTAAAGTATGAGAATGAATTTTGAAAAAGGGATTCGCATATGTAAATAAACTACTCAATATATAAAATTAAAAACACACAAGATAATATAAAATCACAATATTAGTACGAGTATAAAAAAGTACTCAGTTTTGACATATAGGTAATATCATGTAAATATAAAATCATACAAAAAAAATTGAATTGACAAATAAGTATGAAATCACAATTATAAAATACGCGTACTGGTAATAATAATATATAAAAAACATGTTGAAATCGAAATGGATGTCTTTGAAAATGGATGTCATATATACTAACAAAACGATGGTGCTCATATATTATTATTATTAGATTTTAAATAAAATAAAACTTCGGTTTTATTATTTAACTGTGATTATTATTAGTTCTGAAATGGTTTTTTTATACTCGGCTTGACTCATCTGTTGAGTTTAAATCCTATAACATAAGTATAGAGATTTTTCTCAACAACTCAGGCGGATTCAAGCTCAAATACAATGCACTTACCATTAAAAAAACCTGAACTGCAGCTGCACCTGTAAATAAATGCTGAAAAGATACAACTGACACTGGGTAAAGTATAAAACAGTTTAATAAATATTGAAATGGAAGTTGTGAATATAAATGAGTCAAACAAGAACAGCTAAAAGCTAAATCCACTTAAAATTGAGAAAATTGCGACTTATTCTATGAAGTTGTCTTTTATTCTTTCCGAACTGTCTAGAGAAAGCTTACGCACTCACTTCTTAAATACTTGGTTCCCAATTTTCTGTGAACTATCGTTCTTTGGTAAATATTATTTCGTGAAATACTTATGTCCTGATTCTGGTCAAATTATATTCTGTGTGAGATCTTTTTATTTTAATTATATCAAACTGATTCACTTCATGATAACAGTGTTATATCGATTAACTACTCATTTGAGAAATTTAAAGTGTTAGAGTTAGCAGACTTGTGTAAATTGATCAACGCAATGGAAATGAAATACAGCAGTTTGATAATTAATTGTAAACTTACTAAAAAAAACGTTTGGTGTTATAGGATATGCGTTGCTACATTTTATCAATACATCTTTGAGCACTGGAAAATTACCAAAGGAGCTCAAAACCAGTGTCCTTGTACCAATTCAAAAAGTCCCTAACACAAATAAATCCTGGGAATTCAGACCAATAAACACTTTGCCTTGCATTGAAAAAATATTAGAAATAGCAGTTTATAATCAACTCATCGATATATTCAAGATGGCGAATAAGTAAGTCACGCTGTCGCATCG
>WOGR01007978.1:0-12089 GCA_015342045.1 Leptinotarsa lineolata | reverse complement strand
TATATATATATAGCAGATAATTTTTTTTGAATTTGTTATATTGTCTCATCATCACATTAGAACCGTTTTGGATTCTAAGACAAATCTATTCAAGTGACGATGAAAAACGTGAAGATACTCATTCGTTCATTTGATTCAATCCCAGCTGTATAAATCTTGTTTGAATTGAAAGCGGTATATTTTCTAAAAGAGTTTTGGCTTCTTACTTTTCCAAGGAAGGAATAAAGCACTGAAGTTCAGAATGAACACTTTACAAAGATATGTAGATCATACTCATTACTTGGAATTTATTTTCACTCTTCAATTTCATGCTAGGATTCGCATGTTGAAAGGTGAGACCTCGGTAATTCTTAGCTCGTACAAGTTACGACGACTTTCGATGAATGTCATTCGTAGGAGGGCGACAGCTAATAAACGGAAAACAGATTTCAAACATAATGTATCACTCACAGATACTATTCCATTCCATGAATAAACAATCGGGATGTATAACTTACGTAATTATCCAAAAAACATTCCATGTATGTTATGAATTTATAAACAGATTTCTCCAATATGAGAAAGTGGATAGTGAAAATTTTTAATGTAATGAGTTTTCAGTGAAACTTTTATTGAAATAATGATTATCGTTCTCTTTGGATTATTAAGGAAAATGTGAAATTGCTAATAACTCAGGATTGACTGATTCTGGAAAAATTATGTTGGATAGAGAATTGAAATAACGTCAAAATAATCCGTCAAAAAAGGTATTGTTAGACATCCTTACTGTTTAAAGAAAAATAATAACAGAAAAGGTTATAGTACTATTCTGTACCCAAAAAGTTATAAAAATTTTGTTTTTTATTATTCTGGCTAACCTTGATATCTAATCCTTTTCGAAAGTTGAGAGGTGGTTACGTCCGCACTATTTGGAAATTGCTGTGAGAGCACATGAAACATTTTTGTATCACTTAGCAGGCTCCTCACCATATAAGTCACGTTTAGTTCCATTAATTTTATATGTTTCACATATTTAGGTGTATTAAAGGACCACCGGGTTTCACAAATATCCTAAAATAATTTGTTATAGTATACGTTACATGCTATGTTAATCCCGATCATGCATTGTGAGCTGCAGCGGCTGGCACGTCGAGGTGTCCTTGGAGGATACCTCGACAACTTCCACTGGACTGTAGGAACGCGATCTCCTTTCTATATGTTCCTCGATGTCTGATTCGTCATTGACGTTTATTTCTTCTTCGGAATCTGTCACATAATCGCTCAATCTGAAACAAAATATTTCGGAATCAGCTAAAAGTAATAGAAAACATTGTTTGAAGTATATTTTCACAAGCAAGTCTGACAAAGTAGCATCATAGATCGAAATATTTCATTCATTCAATAACACGTGAATCAAAAATTTCAAAGATAAATTTCATAAAAATCAATAATATCCATAGTCATACCACTAGACAATCATAATTATAAACAGTTCGTTATTTCAGCTTCGTCTATATATAGCTGATTTTTCATCTGGACATCTAAACCACACAATTATTCAAGAAAACATGATAACTCTGCATACGTGCAGTAAAGGAAGGGAGATGAATTCATTGAAAGTATTGAAAATAAATGAATTAAATTGATACCCCAATTTCAATACCCACAATGCTAGAACTATGCAGCTCCCTCTTTTTGAATTTGTGAATTTTGACAAGTTTAGGATCCATTAGCAGTCCACAAGTAGTGGCTTTGGATCAATAATCAGTAATTTTGATAAGTTATAAAAGAATAATTATTGGTTTGGTATCCCATATAAGGTATTGATGATTCAGGTAACATTTTTGTTGTTTCAGGTACAAGTTTATTCAACCTAGCTAAATGATATTGACTAGGTAGCTATTTTCTCTATACTATATAGGCCGTTTCTATATTCTAAACTGTAACAGATACGAAGAGGATTGAATGGGAAAAATGTAACTGTCATCGGGAACAATACAATGGTCGAAAAAAAATTACGGGGACTCTTGCCCTTCTCAAGTTATACAGAGAAAACCAATGTAATGATGAATATTCGATAAAACGTTTCGTGTCATCATGGCCACCATCAACTTTTTTTGAATATGGACCTGTATTTTTTATTATAGATACTGATGAAGCGACAAATTCAAAATCCAAGGGTATATCACATCTGTTATTTTTATAGCGTTTCATTTGAAATAACTACCATCATCAGTGACAAAAATTTTAAATTACGGTCCTGTCATTACTTCTTTTGTGAATTTTTTCGATTTCTTCAAAATATAATTCAAATAACCCAATAAATTCGACAGGTAGGTACCCTAACACAATAAAAATTCGTACTCATTCGTTTTGGAAATTTTTATATGGCCATAGTCCTTCTTTCAAGGCTTATATCTCCCTAATCAATTATAATTTGTGATATTTTTATAATTCTCAATCCTGGAAGCAGTTTTTGGTTCAAATTCGATTGTTGTATAATTTGGTATGATCAAATAGCATCTCAATTCATTTACCATCTGAAACGCGTTGGCTTTGCTTGGTTTGTATAGCAGGAAAAATGAATGCGTTGTTGAAATTTGTTGAGAACTGTCAGACGTTTATGAACATATCAAAGATGTATTCAAATGATGGAAGGACTGATATGCTATTTAGTTATGCAAAATCAAATAGAAATCCTCTCTTCGTATCTGTTACGGTTTAGAGTATGGCAATGTTACCACATGTTTAAGAAAACGGCCTTTATAGAATAATGTTTATTGATGAACCCTGAAATGAACTCATGAAATCGCTGCAAACATAAAAATTCAGAAGTATCAGCTGAGATAAATTTATTAAAAAATGAAAAATGTGCAATCAGTGTGATATAAAGTATCCTCAACAAAGTGAAAGTACGTCGTCTGTAAATGAGATTACTGCACTGTATTATGGGTTTTCCTCTGATCACGAGTGATTAATATAAAAATTGCGTTCAAGGATTTGTAAAAAACACAACATTGTTTCTTTTCTTGATTATCGCAATTAAAATGATTAGTACTCAACTATGCGTCAAAATATTGTTTCTGACATGAAAATAATTGAAGAATGAACTTATTATAGACTACCAAATCTTTTGATGATTCTGAGAGTGATTTTGCGTTCCATTGTCTATTTTTTCAAAATCTGGATTCCACATGTTTCATGTTAACTAAAGAAATAAACTTGCTTTCTCTTCTGAAGAAAGTGGATTTTTATAAACCATGACCTTTCCAAAACGATTGATAATAATACCTTCTGGAAAATCAATAGCACCCTGTAACTGAAAAATGGCAGCCTTGCCAATTCATGGTTATATAAAGTTTTCTAACTAACTAACTAACTTGTCAGTTAACTATTTTCATGTTATAGCATTTTCTGTGACGTAGCCGTGTCAGGTAACGCTGAATCACCTGGTTGCCAATAAACAGTATTGTTACAGCTCACGCATTTCATTTAAAGTCAAATTTGAAGTTTTTGCTGGTGCTTAATGTCTTGCATAATGAAGAACTATAGTGAGGAATTGTGTGTTCCTGACGATACTGAAGAGGCTGCAGAAAGAGCTAATTTTCTTAGCTGGTGTAGACTTAGAAACGTCGAAGGAAATTTCAGCAAAACCGTCCACTTAGCCTATTTAGAAGAGAAATCAAAAATATGGAACTCGTCATCATTGTGGAGCAAGCTATCAATGATGAAGTCGAGTGCGCTCGTTAAAAATGGTGTCAATACAAGTAAATAATAGCATTCTTAAAGCGGAAAAATGAAAATTACAGGCCCAAAAAATCAAAAACTCTTAATACGTTTGGACGAGTCCATAGGTTCATGAATGAGGCGCCAGATGGAAAATATTTGATGATGAAAGTTGCTACTATTTTCGGAATATATGGAGCCTACCGGCGTGAAGAGCTATGCCATTCAATCATAAAAGACATCAAATTGATTGATAAATCATAGATTGTTCAAATTCCAAAATTCAAAAACGAAAATATATCGGCACGGAGGATGGAAGTCTACAACAGTAGCTGATGGTTACATCGATCAGTCTATTTCCTATAAAAAGGCTATTGCTGAAAGAGTAATTCCAACAGCTAGCTCCAGCGTTACAGCATCGTCCTCTTCACTTCAAGAATTGAATGTTAATTTCCATGAAATTGTCAACTCAGCTTGTTCAAATATATTACAAGGCTCGTCTATATCGCAAGGTATTGATATCAGCAGTTATTTCAATTGTACTTTTTATATGTTCATAATTAATAATAATACAATTAATGTATATAATACATTTGTAACTGAATTTATTTATATCTATATCTATTGTTCATAATAAAACTTCCCTGACAATTAAATAATTATGTTTCGTTTATGGCTATTTGGTAGAAACAAATCGTATTAAAAATACTTTTAACACTAGTTTTCAAATATATTTTTAACACGCTACTTTATAAACATCATCATTTAATAGTCTTGACAACCATGAAAAATGTAACTTTTATTGACAGTTGTACAAAAAACCTTTTTTTACAGTTTTTTTTTCCAATAATGAAATAAAATAATCCATAATAAATATACAAATAAGTGAATAACTCACCTTCTGAGACTCTCCTGGGAATTCATCAGCCCTCCAGGCACCAGAGCCTTGAAGGCGCTATTTTCGCCGCCCATCCCCAACAAAAGGGACGAAGCCGCGGGGTGGGAGGTGAGATGCGTAGTAAGCGGCGAGCCAGGGGTGGAGCCGCCCTTGTAGTGCGGCGAGGGGGTCAAGCGGCCGCCGAACATCGAAGACTGGCCGCTGCCCTGCGGGCCCGGAGATGACCGCTTCAGGAGGTTCATGCGTTGGTGCCGCCTCCATTTCGCCCGTCTGTTGGAAAACCAAACCTGGTTACAATGCACCGATTAGTGACGAGTTTGTTTGGTTTCATTTTTTTGTTTGTTGGACGAGATTGTGTGGTGTTTCATCAACACAAAGTATTTTTTCAGAAATAATTGAAATAAATATCCAAATAATTGTATGAAAGCTATTTTCGGGTTTGTTGGCAGTGGTCTACAGGTTGCTTTTACACCTGAAGTTTCGCCTACAATGAGGACAACCACCTTAGTGCCTTTAATAATATATCTCGCTTTCGTAGACGAAACGTCAAGTTTAAAACCAGCAGACCACGGCCAGCAAACCAAAAAAAAAACTTTGACTTAGTTAACTACGGCCGTGAAACTTTACACTATTTGAAAATTCGTTTTTGAAAATCTTTTCACCGACATACATGATATAGTGAAGCGAATGTTTTTTCCTCTACAGACCTTTATGAAATCAGACTTCGGCTTTTGTTTCAAATAAGACAAATAATAACATCAATAGCTGCCATTCGTAATAGTTTTTTCATATTGATTTTTTATCTTTTAATTCAGAAGACATGTTCTGATTAAATTACTATAAAATCTATTTTAAATAGTTGTTCTCATGTTATGAGTCGAGGGCCAAACCTGATGACATAATAACATGTATTGGCAACACGTGACTATCACATACACTTGGCATGTGGATGAAACAAACTTTTGGTAACTACGTCGGAGCTCGGAAGAACTTGTCTATGACTACGCTATTACCTTCCCAAATATCATACCAGCTTTTGAACATAGAAGACGAAAGTAGGTATAAAAAAGAAAGAAGTAAATTAATTTGCGAATCGTTTATTGATAAAAGTTATGAGAAAGATCATAGGTCAAATATAATGATGGATGGACAGTTAGAATTTTAACAAGAAGAGAAGGTAAAAATGTAACTAGAATAATTGTCAGGTCTAACTTCAGAAACCAATCTACACAATTGGAAAATAATTGATATGAAAACGAAGGATTGTCTCACAATACTATCCTCGTTTTTTTATTCAACTGATAAATTATATTCCCTCTAGTATAGATACCATCGATTGACAGTTGTTCAAAGGTAGCTGAAGAAAGGGTTTAAAATTCCAATACAACAAACTAGACTTATACAATTGAAACTTGGTGAAACTACTTTGCAGCTAGAAGAAGTGGGTAACGCGGAAGCGCTGATACTTTTGTGACGCCAATGCGTCCCGTTCAGACCTCAATAAACGGTAATAAGGAACAATATTTTCCATCCAAGAATATTGCCTATATAGTACCACCATAACAAAGAATCGAAATTCCATATTGAGAACCAAGAAAAATTCATTTTAATAGGTGGAAATTCAAGTCTCGATAGTATTTCTAGGTACTAAATGTACTATCCAACTGATATGGAAATTCGATTTTCTACTGAACTAAACTAAATATCTTCATCAAATCACTGAAATATATAAACTTTTGAATCGTCTATCAATCGGGGGTTCAAAAATATTTTCAGTGCTAGACGTTTCATCCGTTTCAATGAAAATTTCAATAGTAGCATGCATTTTATTATTTGTTACAGAATCCCGAAAAAAATATTCATTGGATAGTTCTTCTCGAAATGCACGTCTTTTCAAAACTTCAATATTTGATTGACCCAAGACTATCAATTGGAAAAATCGTCACTGATAAAAATTAACGCCTTTATCACAAATCAAAATAACTAGATATCTTCAATTGATTATGTACTCAATGGAAATATACAACACGTTGACTTTCGAGTGTATGAGTGAATTTCTCCAGCATTTTTTAGTTGCGGGTTAACTTTCTCTCTTTGATAGCTTGTCTGTATTTTCAGGTCGCTGGTGTGTGTTTCCGGACTGATTTGAAATAAATATATGAGCATTTTTGTCAAAGCTATTTACCGGTTTTTTTGATGTGATCTGCAGGTCTTGTACTTCACGAAGTTTCGTCTACAACTGCGCATAATACTAGTGCATAGCATACTCGGTGAGGGCAGCAAATTCAATCTTCGGATATCAAAGATAAACGAGGCTTCTCAAGGCGATCAGTTATAAAGTAAAACTTTCACATCGACTGCCGACGAGATTCGTTCTCTGCAGCTTTCAGCTTTTCAATTTCGATTGGAGGATTGAGCTCTCTATCCCATGGATGGCGTCTTCGTAAGAGAAGATATTAGCGATATTGCATACTCAGGCTTATCTTTTAATGATACTTGAGCCCAGCAACGCATTAGTAGTTCAGCCTACCACTGATGACACCTATGGCGGGTCGAAAGAGAACTGTCGGGTGTTTAATCATAAATGCGTTGTGTTGGAGCTCTAGTTTCCAATATCTGTGATAATGTCTACCGCAGTTGTATCCAAAAAGTGTTGTATAAAATACCGCAGACCACGGTCAACAAATCTGTAAAATAGCTTCGTCATGATTATTTCCGGCCGTGAAAGTTCATATTATTCAAAACCTTCTTTTGTAAAATCTTACAATGGAAGGTACTCCAATAAAAGATACTACAATAAAATCCGCAGTTTATAGTTTTTTTTTTGTAGAACCACAGAGAAGTGATGGACTTTGACATTGGTATTTGCTTCGAATTGACCGATAATAATATTGGCAATATTTTCATCATTTAGTGTCACAAGGTTGAATATAAGGATCGCCGTTTTTCAAAGTTCATTTCAATGATCTAAAAAGTATTCATCTTATTGGCAAAATTCGATTTCTCATATCGTATAGCTCTCCAAACTGGAAAGAATCAGATTAGACTTCAAAATCAACAAAAAATGGTTTGATGAATACCTACTAACGGTCGAAAAACACAATTTCTAATGTTGATTGAAGAAAGCTCATTCTCAAATTAGTATTGGGATTGGTTTGATGAAATATCAATACAACTAAATGTTACAACGAAGTAATGCAACAATTATATGTTCAGATGCAAAATCAGCAGGGAATTGGAAGTATTTTGACCATCCGATCGCAAACTTTTGATTTTTCAACTAGGTTTATTTGAATCAACATTTCATGAAAGTATGTCTATCTAACGAGGTTCTTAGTTGTTCTGGAAATATTTCATGTTGAAGGATTCATTATCACATCAACTACGCAGAATATTGTATTTTATATTCTATATATGTATGGACTCAAATGATGCATTCGAATCCAATAATGAGAAAATTGAATATATTTTACATATTTATTGTATTTTGTACCATTATTTCATGCATCACATTAGAAGTATTCAATTGAAGAGAACTGTCTGAAGAATAAATAGTAAAAATTGCGAATCCTGAGTTATTTGATGAAATCGGCCAAAACTTCATAAAAATCCATAACTTATTCCAGAAACACTTCGTTGTGAGATTTTCATGGAAAACCTAGAGAATGAAATCCATAATGATCAGTTAATCAACAGTTTCTTGTACTGTTACAGATTCGTAGATGATTTCTATATCTATGAATATGTCAATTCCATTCACCCGTCAATAAAATTCACCACTGAAAAGGAGGTAAATAATTCAATAAATTACGGAAATTAATAAAGAACATGATTTTGCAATTTTCTACAAACAAACTGATACAGACATTGTCATACATAATTCCTCCAAACACCCTTCCCAGCATAAATTAGCTACATTCAATAGTATGTTTTATAGACTATTGAATATGTTGATGTCAAAAAGTAATATCCAGAGAGAACGTTGTTGACCGCAAACAAATTGCGGTCAACAACGGTTACTTAAAAATACTGAAAACAAGCCGTGGGCCAGGTCTACCAAAAATCAAGAAAGCATAGCGTCCGCTATAGGACATTGATGAACCTTTATGAGTTAACTTGTGGTTCTTTCCCAAAACTTAACATTGGCCAACCAGGGAGAACTTTTATCCCAAAGAATTAAAGAGCATATAAGTAATTTCTTGAATGGAGAGACCAATTCCGCATTTGCAAACCATCTTTTAGCAAAAGCACATGAGTTCTATCATAAATATGGCGTTTTATATTTAGAAGAGAAAAAAATGTAGTGGAAATTTCACAATAAAGCGTTTCTGGAATATGCGAATCCTAAATTTTTTCTTCATCCTATCTTGTTTATACTGAAAATCATTTTCCCCTCCCACATTCAGTTTATTTATTCGCCTTCATAAAAATTACATAATTCAATGTTTTTTTCCATTTGATTAATGATTCAAAATGGCAGAAGCCATGAATCATTAACTGAAATGCAGTTTCGGGTCTTTAACCCCTAATAAATATGCCTTTGGCCAATGAATGAAATCATTTACCCCTCGCCAATATTCACCCCAATATAAGTCATTGAGAGGCGTGTTTAGTGAAATTCATTTATCCCTAATTCAATGAACCATGTCCAACATGGCAGGTAAGATATCATCGATATTCAGCTATATACAGGGCTATTCAAATCCGAGTCTATGCATGGAAATCTCCTGAACGGGGGCATCTCGAAATTTTATTTTTTGCTGTATGTTCTTTATTTGCCGAGATATTGGAAAACTGTTTACACATTACACCCCAACTTTGAAATTTTGAATGAACAAATACATTTGGAAAAATTTGTGACTTCTCCATATTAATATTTATGGTTTTCAGGACTGAAAGCAAAATCAGTGCCTCGCGTGGGTGGCAAAAAGTATAGTCAGGTCAAATATGCTTCATTGTTTAAAGTATAAACTCGTAGACTTGTATCCATGGAAAAATAACTTACTATAAGCATGAGAAATATAATTCATATTATATCGAGATAAAACATCTGGAATTTTTGTCCGGTTATTAAAATATTTCCAGTCTATTATTATAAGTACCAAACTACCAAACTCATAAATAGATAGTTACGCAATACACATACAGCCTGACATATCTAAGAAGACTTTCCTTCCTATAGTAAGTGGGCATACTTGAAGACTGGCTTTGAATCAAGTTATCTGAATGAACAATTCGTTCAGGCCAGTCTCATCTCACCTACAAAGCAGGTTAATGGACTGACACCTACTTCTCTGGGTAATACCATGAAGGGCGTTGGATTATATCCGACGGGTGTCAGTGCAGGATTCTTCACAGAAGTAATTCCTGCATATGCAGTTGGCAATACAACTTCCGGAATCGATTTTTAATTATTGGAACACACTTGCAGACCGGTATCCGGCTGTTTGGCCACTCGTAAGTTCAAGGTAGTGTCTATCATTAACCTAAAGTCACTGATTTCCGATAATTAAAAATCGAATTCCTTTCAGAGTATCATTCTTCAAACTAGTCAGAAGCGAACGTCCGAAAACGTCGCCCCATCTGCCTCGATGTACTAACCAAATGCATATCCACAAGGCCCAAGATCTCGCATAAGGACAAAAAAAACTTTCGTTCCTATAGTAAGTGGGCATACTTGAAGACTGGCTTTAAAGCAAATTATCTGAATGGACAACTCGTTCAGGCCAGTCTCATCTCATGAGACTGGCCTGGACGAATTGTTCATTTAGAATTTAGATAATATAATTTACAGTTATACTTCCATAAAGATGATACTTCAAGATCTTAATTGACTGGCAGTAAAAACATGCTGTTCTCATTTTTGGGATACAAACTTTTTGACCTTCTACTTCTTCATTACCAAACAGAAAATGTGGAAAACTTCCAAAGAAAGAAAGAGATAAAATAACTACAATAACTGAAAGAAACTTCTGTATCTGAAGTTCCTTTCAGATACAAACAGGAGTTTCCCAAAAAAATTTTCCATCCATCCATTTACAGTTTTACCACATTCAATCAGTCAACTGTCACATTTTTATATCTTGGTATTATTTTACGCGTAATATTTATATATAATTTATTTTATGATTATCAGGTGCTTATAAAACCTATTGAACATTTCCGACTGAAATCAAAAACTCTTTCAAGGAGTTCGCATCAACCCGATAAACACCACAATATGCGATATTCAAAAATATTTTTGAAGAGGATTACATCTGTTAAATAAATCTCAAGTACGGTTTTGTCTATTGTTGCCATGCAGGATTTTGTGCTATTATGTTTTCTGTAACACAAAAATGTACGAGTACCTACCTATTTGTGAAAAAATATTTATACTGTAATTGCATGCGATCAAAGATTAGTCATCACTATCTATTTGTTGTTCAGATTACAGTGATTGTTACATATCAACAGTGTTAACACTAACTGAGAAAAAATCCTGAAACAAATTGAGGTTTGGTACATATTTATACTGGATAAAATCTCCTGATTGGAATAGAATAAGGTGAAAAATATACCAGAGAGTATGATAGTCCAACAGTGTATCCCATTAAAATAGAAACCCTCATATGAAAGGGCCAACTTTTATTTTTTCAATGACAAAAATTGAAAAAAATATTTCCTTTTTTAAATCTGACCACCCCACTGAATTTACATAGTTTTGCAATGATTTATGTCGAAATGACGTCTAAATGATGCGTCCGTCATTAAAAAAAGGATAAGGGAATAAACTTAAAAAATATGTCTTTGAATTATCCCACCTATTCATTTTAGGACTCCCATCAAAATTCTGACCACTCAATGGATTTAGCAGGTTTTGTCGAAATCTGTTCATCATTGAAAAAGTTACAAGTAATAACATATTCAACGACATATTTTTTCAACTTTCTTTCTTATACCGGGTGATTCTCTAAGGTGGCTCACCCCTATAACTTTTTTATTATTGGATATAGAAAAACGAAATTTGGAGGTTATGTATTATAGTTCAATTTACATTTTCTGACATATTTATTTGATTTGCCGTACTTCCGGTTTGACCGGAAATGACCCCAACTTTCGATTTTTAAATGGGACATTCTTTATACTTTTACTAATTTCCATCGAGAATAATAATCTAAATTCAACAATACTTCACTTTTGTTTGAAGGTGAATGACAATGTTTCGTGGTGGATTTCATCAGTTCGGAATTCCATTGTCTAATATTGTACAAAATGATTTGAAATCCCTGAAATAAACAATACAATTGAAAATTAAAAGAGTATCTAAAAATGGCTAATATATTAAGCAAAAAACCTGAAAAGAATAGCAGAGCATGTTTGGATACATCAATATAGCATCGAGTGGTCCCAAGCTGAGATCATACACAAGGAGGAACACTGGTTCAGAAGGAAATTCAAAGAAGCCGCATATGTTCTGTCCAACAACGTATTCAGCCAAGCTAGC
>WOGR01007977.1:0-12089 GCA_015342045.1 Leptinotarsa lineolata | reverse complement strand
GGGCAAAACTATTTGAGCAAATCATTTTTATCAAACTCAGTATTTACACTTATAAATATATAGTACCACAACAACACGGATTCATGAGACAAAAATCAATCAGCACTAATCTATTGATATTAAGCAATAAGGTTTTTGACAGGTTAGAAAATAAATCACATTTGGATATTGTTTTCACGGACTTCTGAAAGGCATTTGATCAGGTGCATCATGACTTACTCCTAGAAAAGCTTAGTGGCTATGGATTGTCCAGAAATTTGCTTGAATTAATGAAGAATTATCTTCAAAAACGATACTTCACGGTCAAACATAATGGAAACACTTCAGAAAAATATCTGGCTAATTCTGGAGTTCCACAAGGCTCGAACCTAGGACCTGTTCTGTCTTTACTTTCAATTAATGGTTTGTCTTCAACTCTTGAATTTTCGGAGTGCTTACTTTTAGCAGATGACTTAAAACTCTTCAAACGTATTCAAAATGTTCGAGACTGTATAGGTCTGCAGAGAGATATTGATAAAACCATTGAATGTAGTCTAAGAAATAAATTATATTTCAATTTTAAAAAAATCTGTACTCTCACTCACACGTATTAAAGAGCCAATTCTGTTTGAATATGAAATGAAGTGAGAGATTCTAGAGAGAAAAACTGAAATAAAGGATCTTGGTGTTACCTATGATTCACAATTCAACTTTTTCATTCATATCAATAAAATGATTAAATCCGCTAATCGTATTTTAGGTTTTGTTATCAGACAAACATCGAATTTTGCCAATAATAACACCATTAAATTATTATATTATTCCCTGGTCAGGCCTAAACTAGAATTTGCCTTAATTATTTGGTCCGGGCAATATCAAACATATTTAAATAATTTGGAAAAAGTACAAAACAAACTGTTGAGATATTTGTATTTTGAAAAGTTCCACGTGTGGCCCAATTATAATACCGTCAGGACATATCAATTAAGATCGGAATTCAAGATACTATCCTTAGAATAGAGACGAACTTTGATATCAATGATATTCCTGTATAAATTAATAAACAATTTGACAAATTCCCCAGTAATCCTCAATATGCTATCATTTAATGTACCTCCACGGCGAATACGTTCCTCACCAATGTTTAATATCTCTGCAATATGTACATCATCGAGAGCACCTCTTTTAGCTATGCTTAAATTAGCAAACAATTTTAATCTACTTATGGATTTAGATTGGACCTTACCTCTATCAGTTTTTCGTAAAACAATTTTAGAACAAATATTGAATTCAACTCTGTAAAACTGAACATATATTTGACGAATCCTTTCAGTGCAGTTATGGCCGACTCCCTACAAATCTGGTATCAGTAATTAATAGTTTAGTAATCAAGATCTATATATTAAAGCTATCATTATAGAGCATATGGACTGTATGGGTAATAATTATAGATAAATGAATAAATAAATAAATAATTAAATAAAGAAGCGGTAGTACGTCATGATTTGAAAATCTTTGATTACCAAAAATTAAATTTGCCGTTCATTTGGTGGTAACAATCATGTTCTCATTTATTATTTTTATGAAGAATGGAGATTGCTGAAAATAAATAATGACTCTGTATTATTCACCTATTGTTCTTGAAATGTCCTAGTAAATTTTCATTCGAATACTCCTCGTTATTTTAAAGTTTTTAATACGGGATACGGGTCAGTTAATTGAAACAACTGAAATAAATAATCGGTTTTTCGGAAGTTTGAGGCATGTATGATTTTAGGCAATTCTTTGATTCACTTTTGTCGACAAAAGGTTTCGGAAGCGACGACTTTATCGATAAACTACTTCTAAATTCTTTACAACCTTTTTCATATGCTATTAATATCGCCGGGCACAGAGATAAATGATCAAATCGATTAAATCGCATTCATATTTGTTTTCATGTAATACTTTTTCAGGTTTTCCATTTCAATGAATCTATTTGCAGAAAAATATTTGAAACTTAGAAAGATTCTTTTTCTTTACTTCGAAAAAGTGCATTATCTTGCTTCTGATAGTTTATTGAGATGTTGCAATCAAGTTTTCTAAAATTTGGGAAGCTTTTTCCAATGAGAATATTTTAGGAACATTATCGAACGAGCAAAAATTTATTATAGATGTTCCAATTCAAAATCTTTCTCAAAAGCTGTTTTTCCTTGGGAAAATTGATGAATTTATAATTTGAATAAATAACGAATGATTCGAATTCAATTGCACGCGTTGAAAAACGACATTTTTCCTGATAAAACTACTGTAATTTGTTATTTTCGAAATTGTTTCTATTCAATGAAATATTCATATTGCAGTACCTAAAGAAGATGCGAAAAATTGCGTACTTTGTTTGAAATATGACAAAGTAAGCGAAGAGGAATTCGACAACTGCTGGAAAGTATGTGTCAAATACCGCATTTCTTAGATGAAAGCATCTGAAACTACCACAGATTCTACAAATCCTCATTACGACATCGTCTAATATGAAACGTGTGATGTCTCTTGTACCTCAATTTTCTAATTTTTCTTTATTTTTCAGATTCAACACGATTTTAAATATTGTTTCGAAAAAGATGGAATCATAGACGGTTGGGAATTATACCGTGAAAGAAATTTGAGTTTTTCAATACAATATATTAAATAGACTAAGACACTAAGAGCGTTAATGAAAACTGTAGTTGATTCAACGAACATTATACTGAAAGTATAGAAAAAATGGTTGCTTGCGATGAGGGGCCCAGAAAACACGAAACATCATGGTGAAAATATAATACGATTTTGTTATTTCATAAGAAGAAAAAAAAGAATGAACACATTTTTGCACTGGTTCTTGAAGGAAAAAACCGGTAAAGTTTTATTTCATATCTCGAGAACCCTATGAAATATTTTAATTTTCATCATATTAGTATAGGAACCTTTTTATGTACTCAACCAATTCTGAATAATTTACACTTAAAGAGTACCTATAAAAGTGGAACTTATTTTTTTCTGTTAAATTAAATAGATTCAATATTCAATGTACCTGACAAAAACGTGTATAGGTAGTGCATTCAAATAGTCAATTATGTGTCACTGCAAATACAATAAATAACTATAAACGCTCGTTTTGATAGCGATACATAAAATAAACGTAATGGTCGTAAAACGAGTTGATTTTAAGTACATTTCGAAGTCGAATATTGAAATCAATATTTAAAACAATTTTATCGTCATTTTAATAAATAATAACTGTTTCTGAAAAGCGTGTAGTCAGAGTGGAATATCTTTTGAAATGGTGATAACGTTAGCAAATCATGTTTTTTATTAAAACTGATAAAAAATTAATGTGTTTCATTTGCAAGATGAAAGGTAGTCAGGTAGGTAGGTCTAGTCGATCTTTTCAACGTGAGAACTTGATTCGGTCTGCGACGGGACAGCCACAAAGTATGCTGTTGCTCCATGTCTCCAGAGACGCATACTCTGCCTTCTGACAGTCTGTCTCTTCACCATATGATTATTTGGATAAGCGGGACCTAAGTAAGAATGCTAGATGACATAGGTCATCCCTGCTGTAGTCTAACAATTATTTCGTGAGATACATACATGCATACATGAGATGTATACATGCTTTGGAATAGACTAATGAAGGTAGATTTTGCCAGAAGTCTGAAACTCTTTTTGCAGGAAAACTTGTTACATTTGGATTGAAATCAGTATAATGTGTAAGAAAGTCTGAGCATTTGTAGAAGGATATCAAATTCATATAATTTGATTGAAAAAAAATCTCAGTGAGCCTTCAGAAATTGAGCTAAACAATGGACAGTAATGGCCAATTTCATTTTTGAAGAAAATAATCATAAAGTTAGAGCTGATAGAATTGTAAATCATTAGTTATTACTTTCAGACAGAAAGCAGATGATGATCATTGATAGAGCTATAAACTACACGATAACCGTTTCTTAAAAAAAATTAGATTGTGCTTCAATAGCCAGAGATTGCAGTAGTGGCAGTAGTTGGATAAGCGTAATTTGGCGGAGACTATGTTTATGTGCATTTAAAGAAGGAAAAATCTGAGAGTCGATTTATTTCACGTGTGTCTGCCAATCGGTCAGAATCCTAATCAATTTTCAATACCTTGAACTCGATATTGCAGACAGTGACATTCATACCGAGGGAAAGTTGACACCATCTCACACAGCGTTCATACCAAGCGCTGCTATCTATTCAATAATGGTCCCGCCTTTCTCCTCGACGAAATTCGCTATGAAATAGGTGGCGAGCAAGTGGTTGTTGTTTGAAAACCCGGCATAGCCACCACATTGAGAACACTGGGGTGGTTATGTGTATCAAAGGATATAACAAAATTCATACATGCGAGTATCAGTAATATTCATTTATATTTGAACTCTGAAGTATAGCCATATAAGCATTGGAATCTGGATTCAAACAAGAAGTAAGATTCATCAGCCTACTTTACATATGAAAACCTCCAAAGTAGCTACTATGATAAAGCAATGAGTGAACCAAAGATGGATATTGGCAGCTGCCGCAGTAACCCTCAATTCTTTATAGATTGCTCCCACCAACCCGATGCTATGAAGTCATTCACAGTCAGCATCAAAATAAAGTCAAGTTTCCAGCATACATCGAAGTAATGGCTCCGTTCAAATTGACATGTGAATGTTTGATATAAATAGATAACTCAACACTCAATAACTCTGTTTAAATTGAATTATGATAAGATTGACATGTAAATGTTTAATATTGATAAATGAAACACTCAATAATTTTTGTGGTTTTAATTTATCATCCAGATAGATATACGCAAATATGGTTCGAACATGGTTTTATTCATAATACATTTTATTTATGCAACATATTTCAATCATTCACAATGTTATTATTCAAAGCTCCACTTTCTCCCTGTTCCACATGCTCTACTTCCTCCTGTGAGTTAAAATCCCATAATATCAATTGATATTCCTCTAAAATATTCTACAGAAGGTAGGAGTATGTGTCAGAAAGAAAAAGCTCTATCATGTAACAAAATTCATCAAAATGTTTAGATCCAAACAAATAATTATGACATTGTGCCACACCAAGCTCTTATTTCTAGCTGCGATCTGAAAGTTTTCGCACCTCTTTAGCATCAAAACATATACTCAAGTCATAATTTGATGAATGTAAGTCATAAAAACTCAGATAGGCAACTTCCATACCGCCCTTCTTATAGCAGAATTCAAATTCACTACTACCGGCCAAACCTTCGGCTGCGTAGTGTATCCATATTTGTAGGAGGAACAGCTCTGAAAATACAGAAATTGCATTCTTTGGTTTGGAAGTTATGTTGCGGAAGGAAAAAAGCACTCATATGAAATTGGATCATGTTTGAAGCGAGAGTTTATACATATTTCGTATAAATATACCATATTTTCACTATTGAAATTAAACCCAATTCCTCCAATTCAAAATATTGAATCACACCAAAGTGTACCAGGATAATCCTGAGAACTTTGACCCATATATATCAAGATGGATTAGGCTTCAGATTAATTCACTTCGCGAATAATGTCTTCCGTTAATTGTTCTGTGACACGTTTTGGAAACCATGATTTGTAGAAAGTATTACTTTTCTCGTCCAATCAAACTACTCGGATGGATTTATCATATAGGAAGCATAGATATTTTTTCAATTTTATAACCTTTATCGAAATTTTACTTTGTTGAATGATCGCGAAGTTGATCTTTTTAATGACAAATTTCAAATCATCTATTTCCAAAAAACAATGAAATTACGGTTTGAGAATATAAAATATGTTCAGCTTTATGACGATGACGACGACAACGTTCACTGCTTGGATTAGTAGATACTTGTTGCTGCCACCTAGAAATTGAACAAATACTCATCACCTATTCAAGTACTTTAGGTAATCTAAACTGAATTTGAAAGCATGAAACTTCGAGCTCAAATAGGAATCATTAGAAAGAAAGGGGTTCAAGGCTACACCTCCTATACATTCAAGGTCATATGATGTTGTCCAAGCTTATGGACAAAGTCAATTGTCAAAGTCAAACTCCGTGTTCAAAGTCATATGACATGCTTATAGCTCAAGGTCGTTCAGGGCCTACAAGGTCATATGACGTAGTGTGGGGGATGTTCAGAACTATCATTATCACTCTACTAATCAAATACTTCTGAAGACTAAAGAGAGACATACGTTTTCTGCTCAATGAAAACCCCAATTCTTCGTATCTCAAAATTTACTTCCCCGGCTAATACCACGCTGGATATTAAATTATATCCGACAGACATTTATGCAAGATACCTCACAAAAATAGTCTTATCCATCCAGCAGCATGACCACGCTGAAATAATTAGAGAAGATCACCTACACACCAGTTTCGAGGTATTACCTCTCATCGGTTCAGGAAAGATCCGACCCGAACAGAAAAGTGCCTTGGACTCGATTAATTTTATCGCGGCTCAAGTGCATGTATGGAACCTTCGCTTCGTCTAAGAGAAATATTGATAACTGGTAACAGCCCCCCCAAAAGCGGTGAAAAACATCTCATGTACTAATACTCTAAGAGAAATCAAAATAAGTCTCAAAGACTGTATCGAGGAGAGATACTTTCGTTTTTATGAAATGAAAACGTCAATTCTTATTGTCTGAAATAATTCTTCAAAAAATAAAAAAAAGTTTAAATTGCTTCGGGAAATTTATAACAAAATACACTGATACATGTATTATTCAAAATAGTTTATTTCTTATTATTCAGATTGAGATTTAATTAATGTGATTTTCTCATCTACAAAATTGACCATGCGAGAAATGCTATTGTCAAGATCATGAAAGCAAATTGGTTCAATTCCAGTCGTGAAACCTTGTTAGGCAATTAATGTGAAGTTAGCCACAGTATCCTGGCCACACTTCCTGACGTAGGGAAAATTATGTGGGATAGAGGAGCAAACGCGGGCGGTGTTATCAGACTTCTTACTTTCTCAGTTTCTGATGATTGAAGTCCTTCCGGCGGGTAACATTAGCCTACAGGACCATCATGTGTTTGTTCTATACAATGCTCAACATAAAGTCATACTCTAACTACAATAAATCCTTGAAGAGACTATCTGCAAAGTACCCGAAATATTTCGAGTGCCAAAAATTAGTAGGCTACAGATGAAATTATGTACAGGGTCTAGACAATTTTCGCAAAAAAAGAAAACATACAGATGAAATTATGTACAGGATCAAAACGATTTGTTTGGCCGTAATAGGGGAGGAAAATTAATGTCTGAGAAAATTTCAAAGTATCCGAAATATTTCGAGTGCCAAAAATTAGTAGGGTTTTTAGGAAAGTAAACATATAGTAAATGATATATGCGAGTCAAATCAATTTGTTTGGCCGTATTAGGCGAAGAAAAAAAATATTTTCTACGCGACCATCAATGAACTATCAGAAATATTTCGAGTGCCAAAAATTCTTGAAATTCTCAAAAATGTAGACATACAGATGAAATTATGTACAGGGTCTAAACAATTTGTTTGACCGTAATAGGCGAGGAAAAAAATAATGTCTGAAAAAACTTCAAGCAAACTATCCAAAATACTTCGAGTGCCAAAAATTAATAGGATTTGTAGCAAAGGAGACATATAGGAAGTCATATATACAGTGTCAAATCAATTTGTTTGGCCGTAATAAGCGAAGAAAAAAATTATGTCCGACAACATTTCAAGTAAAATTCTCGAAATATTTCGAGTTTCAAAAACTATTGAGCTTCGTCGGGAGGGCAATATGAAGTAGGTAATATATACAGGGTCGAATCAAATGTTTGACCAAAATGATTCATTGCGAAAGTTTTAGACAACACACATGTCGAAGTTTATATCTACAGAGTCAAATTAATTTGTTTGGCCGTAATAGACGAGGAGAAAAATAATTTCTCGACGCGACCATCAGTAAACTATCAGAAATATTTCTTGTGCCAAACTTTCTTGTATTTCGCAAAAAATAAAACATACAGATGAAATTATGTACAGGGTCAAAACGATTTGTTTGGCCGTAATAGGCGAAGAAAAAATAATGTCTGAAAACACTTCAAGCAATGTATCCGAAATATTTCGAGTGCCAAAAATTAGTAGGCCTTATAGGAGAGTTGACATATAGTAAATGATATATACAGGGTCGAATCAATCTGTTTGGCAGTATTGAGCGAAGAAAAAAATTATTTCTCGACGCAACCATCAGTTAACTACCAGAAATATATCTAGCGCTAAAAATTCTTGTATTTCACAAATATGAAGACATACATATGAAATTATATACAGGGTCTAAACAATTTGTTTGACCGTAATAGGCAGGAAAAAATTATGATAAAACTTCAAGCAAAGTATCCAATATATTCAGAGTGCCAAAAATTAGTAGGTTTTGTGGGAAAGGAGACACATAGGCAGTCATATATACAGGGTCAAATCAATTTTTTTGGCCGTAATAAACTGAGAAAAATGATTTTTTTGATGCTACTATCAGTAAACTATCAGAAATATATCGAATGCCAAAAATTCTTGTATTTTCCAAAAATGAAGGCATACAGATAAAACTAAATCAATTAAATCAATTTGTTTGGCCGTAGTAAGCGAAAAAAAAAGTAAGTTCTGACAAAACTTCAAGCAAAGTACCCGAAATATTTCGAGTGCCAAAAATTAGTAGTCTTTGTACGAAAGTAGACATATATTAAATGATATATACAGGGTCGAATCAATTTTTTGGCCGTAATGAGGGAAGAAAAAATTAATTTCTCGATGCGACCATCAATGATCTAACAGAAATATATAGTGCCAAGAACTCTTTCGTTTCACAAAGGACTTCAGTCATCAGAAACTGAGAAAGTAGAAAGTCTGACAACACCGCCCGCGTTTGCTTCTCTATCCCACATAAAATTTTCCCTAGGTCAGAAAGTGTAGCCAGAAAACTGTGGCTAACTTCACATTAATGATACGCCACTGGAATCAATCAAGTCGCCCCGGAGCGCCAATTGATTTTTTTGTTGTTTCATAATTTGTATTACAGCTTGTCAAATCTAAGAAGAGACTTGAGAATTCTTTCTCTTTCTCGTTCTCACCGTCTTCTATCGAAGGCGCATCAAGTGAGCGAAATTTAGAAAACTATTCTTATATTTGACAAGCCGTAAGGTCCTCATGAGTTTTGCAATTTGAATTTTTAACTTCTCTTATTTTTTCCGTAATGATTTGAAACTTCTTTCAGGTTAACACGTCATGGTCTTGAAGACCCAAATTTTTGGTCCTCTACTGTAGCAGACATCTTCAGTGGTATATGCGAAACGTTTGATACTACAGGATCCTTTCGACCACGACTTACCAGTTTGGATTTTGTTCTCCCTAGAAAAATATATATCATCAAATCTAAATAGACGGCTCGTTTCGGAACACACTCTGTAGGTGGGTCCCAGACACCAATTTCACGTAGCATATGGCGCTAGTCAGTTCGCCACACCGAAGACATGCATAACCTGTCATTTAATACCGATACCATCTCGGCGAATCCTTCTTCGCGCCTTATTTACGTAACACCGTGAAATAAATCGAATCGAACTCACGTTTCGTAGATGGATAGATCGAAAACGAGATAAGACGATAAACATTCAGAGTGAACGACATAAAAGTGGGCTATAAATATTTTGGAATTGCTATTTCTCATGCCCTTGAAGTTTAATGTTCCGATACACAATGAAGAGGCGAATATTTGCAGGTACTTGGTGCCAAGATATTAACAGATCATTAGCTGCATTTTTTTTGCGACGATTACGACTCCAGAATGAATATTCCCATCGTTTTTATGCTCCTCGATTCATCTCCCAGTTGCTATTTTTCATTTCTTCTCAATCGATGCAATCTTTCCAATGATGTAATGATGAAATACTTAAAATAGTAGATATTTATTTTGATATGAGTAGTCCTCCAGTATTCAATTGATGCAGCTTGGACACCAAGCTATTATTTATGACCAAAAATCGCGATCACAAACAAGAGAACAGGTCTCAATCTTGATGAAACTCATCCTGAAGGCTAAGAACCAGGTACAGAAGAAATGAGAGGAGGAACCAAAACGAATAGAACAAGAAGGAAACATAGCATAAGAATAAATGTTCCGTCAACTTGACTCACAAACCACCTCATTACAACATAGCCTCCAGATGAAATTCCTGTATGCCTGAATAAAGTCTGCTAGATTTCATGTGTGGGAAATGATGTTTGCAACGAAGCTATGTTTAGTGAGCATTGTATATTCCAGCATTGTGATTCCAGAAGTACTCGTCCCAAAAAAGAAAATACAGAAACTTTGGAAAGAAATGTATTTATATTTCGACATAATTTCCTCGCAGCTCTGTACACTTTTCCCAGTGAAGTTCAGAAAGTTCTATACCATTTTTATAATAAGAACTGTCTTGCTCTTCATAACAGCCATTAACTGTCGAAATCACTTCCTTATCGTTGGAAAATATTTGACCACTGAGCCATTTTTTCAAATTTGGGAACAGAAACAAATCCAAGGGGCTAAATGTTGCAATCAGGGTGCATGAGGTAGCAACTTAAACTCTAATTCGTTAATTTTGGTCATTGCGATGATGGATTTGTAAGCTGTTGCATTGTGTTGATGAAACAACACTTTTTCTTAGCAAACTGCGGTCGTTTTTGGTTGATTTCTTCACTGAAAGGTTGCAGTGAGTTCTCATAAGGTGGTGGGGACCAAAACGATGATTTGACTACCGATGGCAACCCTGGCAATGACAACAACGCTTTGAGTGGACGCATGAGCTGAGAGATAGTCTTGTTTGGATGCAGAGGTTCATATTGTTCTAACAGAAGGCTGACATATGGCAGATCAACACCGCCGTGTACAGCGTCCTCCAATCGCTTTCCGAATCGAAAGGACGAAATCCCGTCCTTGCGGTTCGGAAGATTGAACGGCGTGTACACAAGATGTTGGCTAAGATCACGTGGGCGAGACAACATGCATCTCGTATCTAATATTTGATGGATTTCAAGGAGGCCAACAGGCCTTTCACGCTCGCAGTGCGGCGAATAGCCGCCAAATTACAGCATATCCATCACACTTTGAGTCAAGGCGTGCTGCTGATCACCAAACAGCACTGCCTTGATGGGATACGAATGCTAGTGGCTGCTGAGAAGTCACTAGTGAGGCGAGCGAAAACCTTAGGTTCCGCGAGAAACTTTGTCGCTTATTCCAAGAGCCGCCACGTGTTGTAGATAATCTGCCGATCGCTTATGAGGTGGAATCCTTCTGGAAGGATATCTATGAACACCTACAGCCACTCAACTTAGACACTCCAGCCCTAGCGCAGCAAAGAGCTTCGACAGCCTGAGCTGTGGGTTTCAAAAACTTTGCTGCTCCATGCCCAGATGGGCATGGATGGGAAAAACTACCAAGCACTCACCGCCATCTGGCCAGAGTTTTCAACTCATGGCTGGACGGAGAGCAGCCGATTCTGGATTGGTTTCTCGAGGGGCGGACCGTTCTCATCCCCAAAAGCGGAGATTTGTCGATTCCTAAGAATTATAGACCGATAACATGCTTAAATTCGTCTTATTAGCTGTTTAAAAGCATATACACACGAATACTCACCGTAGTTGATCGAGTGTTCAAACGGATATTTAAGCAGAGAGGGTCGAAGAGAGGAGTCGCTGGATGTAAAGAGAACCTGCTCATCGATAGATGTGTAACGCAGGACTCGATTCAATATAAGCGTAACCTCTCTATGGCCTGGATCGTTTACCGCAAGGCATTTGATATAACATCACATGAGCTCATCTTGCATTTGCTCAGATGTCTTGCTGTACCCGACAATATAGTGAGATGCCTTGAACAACTGATACCATTCTTGCGGACTCGCTCCACCATAATATCTGGTCAAACCAGAGTCCAAACAGGGTGGGTCACTTCCAGAAGGGGTGTATTTGAGGGCGATTCCCTTAGTCCCCTTCTCTTCTGCTTCTCACTATTGTCATTATTCGTTGCGCTCAGAAATACTCGAGGGTATAACTGTGGCACCCCTGGAAACCGGA
>WOGR01007976.1:0-12089 GCA_015342045.1 Leptinotarsa lineolata | reverse complement strand
TCGATGGTGACAAATAGAAAATGACGAAGATGAAGTTAGCAGAGGTGGTGGGGAAAACTGAAGCAAACATCTTCGTAAGCCAAATCAGAAATCACGGTGGCCCGGCGGGGAATCGAACCCCGGTCTTCCGCTTGAAAGGCGAATGTGCTCACCCTACACTTCCGAGACATAGTATGATAGTAAATTATGAAACAAAAAGGGACATAAAAGCTTTAAAAATCATTTCCCATTTTTGTTATTTTATTCAATTTACAATAGTTTAGCAGCTGGGTTGATAAAAAATTAAAAACTACAGTCGAATTGATTTGAACTGATGCAGAGTACTATCGCTACTCCATAGAGCTTCTTACAAATCAGTGTGATATAAAGCACAGTGGATTTCTGGCCACTTTCATTTCCTTATTGAGTGAGTTTTAAAAAATATCAACTTCTTTGCTACATTACAAGTTTTTGATGATATATGCTCGTTTTCATTTTCTGTGGTTATGTTTTTATTACTGTTCTTCATTAGAAACTATATTTTGAAACAATCTGTCAGTTTATTGATTAGGTTTGACGGGTGAGAACATATTTTAAACTTACGACTCAAAATAATTCAAATACAATTGTGATTGAGTTATTGAGTTATACGTCTGGTCAACTGTGAGTCAGGGATAATTTTGTTTATTTACCCAACAAAAAACAACCACACGATGCCTTCTATGTTGGTCACAGAAAAATTATATTATGTAGACCTTAGACTTTTCCTACAAAAATCTTAGTGAAAGGTAGAGGCATATAACTTTGTTCAACCCTTGGAAAATGTTTTAACTTCTCCCTATTCTCATATAAAGCTAACGAAACAAAAATGTTTCCGAAATGTGTATTTCTAAAACAGTAATTCCAAATAAAAAAACTGAGTCATGCTCTGATGATAGTATGTATGATAGTATATTATTCAACTAGCAAGAAAGCTGGTGTAGTCTCCCGACTTATATTAGCAATATTTCAAAATAAGATTAATTTGTGAGAGATATTCCGGAAAGTAATATCATCAAACTTTACAAAGAAAAGGAGCCTATTTTTATTTTATTCAATTTAAAATAGTTTGAAAACTGGGTGGTTGAAAACATAAAAAAATAATTCGTCAGTAGAATAAGAATCCAAGAATTCTAAAAAACTCATTGAAATAGGTTTTGTTGAGCCTTCTATAGTGAAAATCATACAATAAACGGCATTAATAAGAATTGTTATCAAGTATCAGCCATTTCTATTCAATTGCCAAGAATTCTGGTTTACAAGTTTTGTGTTCTGCCACAAAGGTGTATATACCGATCAGTGTGAGATAAAAACATTCAAAGTTCAAACAAATCTTATTTTTTATTAAGTATTGACATTTTGAGCCCATTTCATTCGGGTTTTTGTTATATGTATTAAAAAAAATTGTTAGTTCAATGGTCAAGTTTGACATTTGTGAACATATTTTGAAGTAGAAAAGCCCCAAGGCTTACTTGCGATTGGAAATAATTGAAACACGACCTTTAAGTCATGAATTCGCTCATTTGAGGTCGGATTCGAAGAGTTATGTGCGAGAAATGAATCTGATTAGCTGTGAGTGGTTTAGAAGGTATCGGGTGTGATTTCTTTGCCTACTTACTCAACAAAACACTAGCATAATTGACAATTTTTCCAACAGTCGTAGAAAAATCTATTCTTTACCATTTGCCTTTACATAGGTTTTCATCAACTGCTCCTCATCACGGCTGAGGAAGGCCATTGTACCAAGAAACTATTATTAACTCCACTGAGAAAGTATACATTTAATCTCACAATATTTTACCTGATCTCAATCCTAAGTCTAGGCATTGTTTTAAACTTTCAGTGATATATAATTCTCAACACATAAATTATTGGACACTTTTGTAAAACTTTCAATTTCTCCCTGTCCTGCGACCTACTCCACTGCTCGAACAAGCGGGCCAGTCTTGATTAGGTTTCTGCTTAATTAATGAACCCCCTCTCCGTTCTGGCCCCACGAATTTTCATTTCCTTCTATTCGTTGAAATTGCGTGTCGGCAGATTGGACTCTCATTTGCATTCCACCCTCCTCGTGCGGAAAAATAACGGAGATAATGTCCGAAGGCCCCTCTCTATATACGGTGATATATGTCGGTATGCTAATAGTCGACTGACGAAACTTATAAAAATTCGTGAGGTCGATTTTCCTACCAATAATTGTATTATTGCGTGTATTTTGGTTAATGCACAAATTAATTTAAACATGGTTTTTGAGTTACGATGAAAATACTCTATTCCAAAAGATGACTATGTTACCAAGTTGAAATGAATTCTATCTGTGTCAGTTGGCCATCAAGGAATTAGTTCCTTGGTTTCAGTATAACTGATTGTTTAATAATAAAACGGACCCAGTAATTTACCTCATCAAGTAAAGCCATCGTTCAGGAACAGTCTAAGGTCATGCTGATGAGCTGGGCGCTGTTATATCAAATTCGTAATAACTCTCCAATATCCAACAAAGTGTCCTAAACTGAATGGCGTGTGACGTTTCCTATGAAATAAAAATCGACATCAAATATTCCAGGATCTAAACTAGTGCAATATGCTTTGAAAATGCTCTGAACATCGTACTGTGTTTTCAAATAATTCTGAATGATTCGCTGACTCCACACGTGGCAACGCTGATCTGTCTTTACTGTTTACAAATTTCACCAGTTCATGGTGACATTCTTGTTCGTGCGTGAGTTTATAGTTGTATTTCGATTATATATGTAGCGAAAGAATGATATAAAATGATAATGGTGCTTTACTTTTGGGTTTGTAAGCAATTCAATTGTTCTAACCAAAATTTGAACTCTTATAGATATAAATAATCAAATTAATTACTAAATTAATTTGTTTGATTATGATATAATTCAATTATTAATATGCTTTAGAGTTTAAAAAGTTGTTACTTTTTATATGCTACCCCGTTTATTTTTCATTTATTTATATAATAAACAGGAAAAATAGTTTTCAATGCATTATGATTTTGAGCAATAAGTATATTTACGAATTTATCTAAAATGTAACTGCAAAATGTAACTATCATATGAAATCAAAAATTAATTCAGGTACCTATAAATAGAAGATGACACATACTGCTTTATTCATGTATCCTTCTTCTATCACAATTTTTTGACCGAATCAAATTGGGAAATTCCAAATTAGAATCGAGTATGTATTACATAATTGTTACATGGCATATTGACGAGTAAAATATTCAAAATGGGATAGCATTACTTAATTTAAAAGGTATATTTTCAGATTTTGCACTTAACACAAAATTGAATATTTCTTTATTCATCTGACACTAGCACTGTTGCTTTCAGGGAATCAATATTCCATTCCACATTTCAATTTCCTAATTAAATTCGTTCGAAAAATAAGAGGAAAGAAGACAGATAAAAGAAGCACTGTAATAGGACGAAATAATCTGTGCTCTCTAGAAGAGAAACACATTATTATAGTAAGAATACTAATACTTGTTTGAAGTAGAAAATTATTACGAATATTCGTAAAATATAATTTTTCTTCCATGAAGAATATTCATTTCTTGTACTCAATATAAATTCTCAATGAACAACTCTTGTGGTAACAATAATTAATGTAGTATCAAGAAGAAAGCTATACTTGTTACTAGAAACTATACTCGATATGAATATATTCATATATTATTTGAAAATAATTTTTTTCTTCTACGAAGTATATTTAAATATTGAAGTCAATAGCTATTCTTGAATAAATAAAAGAACACTTCTCATAATATAATTGATGTTTATTCAAAAAAAAAGCTATACATAGTAGAAGTGAGGGTTTTAAGCTAAGAATAAGTATAAAACTACTTAAATTTCAAGTATATAGAAAGCGTTAATACAAAGTTAACTATACTTGCGGAATGATATACTTGAAATAACACGATTCATCCTCAATTCAGTGTAGCTTTTTTCTTGTAGTTGAGTACAACACAAGTTCGTTGGTCATTGGGGTCACAGTTGGTATCAAATTGCTATAAACAATCATTCGTATGATGAAGACTCCATAGATGGTCATTCATTAGAGATGTTAATACTGATTTTGAATAAATATTGCAACACTAGAATCCATCATAGGACATCCAGTAAATTGTATAATGTAGACTTGACGCAGGGTGAGAATTCATTAATTTAATGGATTTTCTATTCACTTTTAGTCATAATTTTTCTATGCTGGGAGTCACTATAACCACAACTACCGAAGTGATATTCTTCAAAGCGAAATTATTCGATCAATACATCACTATCTCATCAGGTAGTGCAACAGATGTTCAGTGTTTCGGTGCCAGATGGAAAAGGCCTCATCGCAAATTTTAAGAATTTTTTGGACTGAATCTTTTGAAGCTTCTTACATGCAGCTTCTGACTTCTTCAGGAAGAAAAATAAAAAAATGCTCATTGTTTACGGTTGGTCTTCAACTTCTACCTAACGCTTCTTGAATTTTCAACCTCTTCGAGTAGTTTGTTTTGCATTAGTCAGCTTTACGTTTCCGATGAACATAATAAAGTCGTCACCTCAGTGAGTAAAGCCGAATGCAAATGAACCAAGTATCACGACTGCAACGTCCAGTTCTAGGTGTGAAGGGTGTATGTCGTGCGATTGAGAAATGCCGTCACCGCTCGTATTTTTCTGCGACGGCTTAATGAACTGGTTCAACTACGATTAGAATGTGACCAGTCTCACTGAACCCTTTAAACAACCGCAAATTCTAACCACCAACGCTGGTTCGTGAGAAAAGAAGATTGCCTTATCGTGTTTCGTTCGTGTTATTGCGACCAGTTTACTTATGCGATGTTCTTTCTAGTTTACTCTTTATGGTTGACACGTTTACACTAATATCAGATGAGGAAAACATCGCAGCTTCGAGGCGTCGACAGCTGAACTTCATTAGACTGACTTGTGGTGCGAAATAAACGCCGGTTTGAAATGTGTGGGAGAGAATGTTGATGGTGAGGCATTCAGAATGGCCCGACGATACCGGTTCAGACATCGTGAAATGTATTGAGTAATAAATGTACCGTTTTATGCATCTCCCAATATCATCAAATGAAAATATTTCAGAAAACTTGGTTTATTGTATAAAAAATATTTCTGTTCACTGACGGCTTCCTTCGATATCACAAAAATTCATTTGAGCACTTAAATTCCAATAAATCAATTTAAACTCAACTAGGTACTACAATTACTTCACTGGGTTACTTCCTTTCCTAGGTTGCTGTTATCTATTCAGTGTCTATCTGTGACATCGTAACCATCATTTTCGCGCTGAAGGTAACACGTTGTTTTTTTTCTAAAGCTTTTGAAACTGTCTCTAGTATAATCTGGAGTCAGGATACGTAAAACGTTTTAGTAGGTCAGAAAAACCTTCTCAATTGCCAAAAAGCCACATGTTTTGAAATATGAATTTCGAAATACTTATTTTGGACTGAAAGTAATTGAGGAATAAAGTGTTTGTCAAATCGCTCCTGCAATAATAATAATAATAATGTTTATTCACAAATATATACATAGGTTCTATTTGATAGAAAATTTAGTTGAACAAACAGACAATATCACAAAAATCACAGAAGTGGCTTGTGCGTGATAACATAAATATGACAGATAATAATATTAATAATCTCCTGTTCAATTCTGTTTTGGTTTTCAGGAGTTTCTAACGAGACATGATATCATGATCGGACAAAATTTAGTGAAAAGATATTATTTTTTAGTACTTCATGATAAGAAATACATCACTCGTCACCAAGAGGGCGCTAAAAACTTCTTTCTCAAATTGAAAGGGGGATGTTGTGATAACTCGTTCAATAGGTATTGAAATTCTTCAATCAACATTTTTTTTCCGACTAATCAGTAGTTTTATATTCGTTTTAAGGATCAGCAAAAGAACAATGAATTTGAAAAAAAATGTCTTAAAAACAGCTCTCTCCAGTTTATTCCAACGAGTGTTCGAAATAATCATCATTCACTTTCTGACAATAATGAGATTTACTTACAAATTAATTTCTTACATTATGGATTGTTCCTGGGGAGCTCTGGACTATACTCTACTTAATGTATACTTTAGATTTCACGAATCCCCACAAAAAACCCAAGGGCGTCATATCGGGTCTCTAAATTATGGGGGGGAGCCCTGCTATAGGCTTATGCCTCTCAGGGTTGGAATTTGTCACTATTGTTATTGTTGATGCTGTTGTAGTTGTGTTGTTGTTGTTGTGGTTGTGTGTCTTGATCCTTGTAGAGTTGTCCGGGTCAGTTGCTGTGGTCGGGATTTCCTAAATTCGGTGTGAGGTGCTGAGGGGGGTTCTAGTAAGATTTCGGTCCCTTCCAGAGGATGGTCGTCTACTATCTGACTATCTGATGGCCAGTGGGTAATCCTCTAGGATGTCGTGGATTCGCTTCGTCTGGTTTTCTATCGCTCCCAGTAGTCTGGCTGGGGGAAACGGGAGCTTTTTTCTAGGAGTCCTTCTGGATCCTCCACGGTGTAGTCAGAGTTTCGATTGCAGCGGTGTTGTTGCTGCTCATCGTTTTGGTGGCGTAACTTTCTTGGAGTTCCTGAAATCTGAGGTTGATTGGGGTAATATTTATTAAGTTGTATAGGTCTTGGGATAGGTACCGCCATGGTAGGTTGTAAATATTACGAAGGATTCTTCTCTCGGTAGTTAGGATGCGCTGGGATTTTCTTGGGGGAAGCGTACAGTAGATCGTGGCCTTATAATCCAGGATCGGCCTTATAAACATTTTTTAGGTGTATAGAAGGGTCTTACTGTCACATCTCCCGAGCTTGCTTCTCAGAGCTTTCAGCAGATTTGCTCTTTTCCGGAATTTGTCCAGAGTTTCTCTCAGGTCGGTTTTCCAGTTGAAGGTCCTCGTGAAAGTGACCCCCAAAGGGGTCACCAGGTCTTGGAGTATGAGGTTCTCTCCTAAGAGTCTGAGGTGCAAGTTGCTGGGGTTAAGTTTAGTGCGATTGGTGGTGTTTGGGTGTCTAAAGAGAATGGTTTGGGTTTTGGTGGGATTTATTTTGATATGCCACTTGTTGCACCATTGCTCGAAGTGGTCGATTATAGTTTGTGCTTTGGTTTGTAAGCTACGGGTGTTGGCAGCGGAGGAGTATAGGATTGTCTTTTGGGTTGTGCGGGCGTCGTGGACGTATATTAGAAATAGGGAAGGGGCTAGGATTGAGCCTTGAGGGACTCCAGATTTGGGAGTGAAAGGGGAGGAAAGAGAATTGTCGACTTTAACGCGGTTAAGTCGGTTCGATAGGCCACTTGTCGAATGAATCGGTAAGGAAAATGAATTTGGAGCTTTTTGGATATCAATACGCTGCTGGTATTTGAGCCTGGTTATATATTATCATCTGTGGGGGTAGCTTGGTTTCTCTTAATCGGATTACCTGACCTCATTTGTGTACCAGGAAGGACCGGTAGCCAGATTATTGAGCAAGATGTATTGATTTTCGTTGCGTATTTTTTTTCTATTAGAATTATCCCTGTGTTTTTGAATTCCTCTTGCCTCTCTATGTGCTCTTAGATAGTAACTTTGAGTTTCATCGAGTATTACTGTAACTTCAAGTGAGATAATGTGGGGGCTTTTCTTTTTTTTGTCAGGAGATACAACAGTCCTCTAGAGTCTTAATCCTCCAGGTACCTTGTTTTGTTTTTTACTTAGTAATTGTAAACTTCAAAAATAAATGTGTTGTGTGATGGAAACGCTTGATAAATCTATTGTATAGCGAAACACGTGTGAACTGTCTAGTGGACATCTCACAATAAACTGATATTGGAATAATACATTGTTGTTATACATTCTTAAGACAAATATTGACTTGCTGCGTGATATTTCGCGATTCTCATTCCATACTTTCTCGTTGCTGTATTCTGATATGCCACTTTTTGATTGATTCATCTTCAGATTTCAAGTGTACTCCCACTGCTGTTAGGATGCTCAACATTCATGGATAACTGGTATTCAATAGTCTTAATCATAGGTAGTTTGTCAGTGGATGATATATTGTACCGCATATTGTACAGCATTGATAGGAATATTTGATCCTATTCAAACCATTCTATATATCGATTTTACTAATATAATGACTGCTTTGGCTGGGACTAGTACCCTTAAGAAAAACAGGGAATATATCCAATTTGTATCTTGACCAGCTGCTGTTAAACTCTGACATTCACAAAACAGAGTCATAGTAACCAACAATGGTACTACAATCATCACAATACCAATAATTGAATTTACAAGTAATTTTATTTGTAAGTTCATTAATTGTTAGGCTACATTAAACATGCCCGAAAGGATCGCCATGCTGAATGCCTTTTTCAGAGGTAATCTATTGATCCTCAAAGTAGAAGACAATTTCAAATATAGATTCTTTAATTTTGTACAACTCTAGAGTATAGACTAGGCTGTTGATTGACACATTTAGAAAATATTTCGATTCTGCATATCCGATTTCAACAACATCACAAAGATTAAAACAACATTAAATCAACATTAGAAAATGTCATTCGGGTGAATATTCAAAATTCAAATGCTAGCAAATGGGAGTATACCAGTCACCAGGAGAGAAAATATTTGCTTCTTAATCTTCACCAGGATTCTTATAAAGCCATAGCAATCATCAGAACACCTCATTTTCAAGGAACTGTAGTATCATTGTTCAAAGCCAATGAACTTGTGATGAAACTTCAACGATCCTTGAGAATACAACGTGAACTTTGATGAGAGAAAATCAAACAAACGCTGGGCATGCATCATAAACAAATGAGCAAAGAAATGTATGCGGAATGCACGTTAAGATGACAAGCCGGGAAGAATCCAGTTTGTGATG
This sequence comes from Leptinotarsa lineolata, assembly GCA_015342045.1. Lineage (NCBI taxonomy): Eukaryota > Metazoa > Arthropoda > Insecta > Coleoptera > Chrysomelidae > Leptinotarsa > Leptinotarsa lineolata. The sequence goes on along the minus strand of WOGR01007976.1, from coordinate 3,182 downwards.
TGAGATACGACCCCGCCGAGAGAAAGTGACATCGCTGACGTCCATCAAGCAGGCGGCGACGAACGAGAAATATTGCCGGTACATAAACGGTCGAGGTTATATGGGTTTGTTCATGTCGAGGATAATATGGGCATTCTTAGGTATTCAGATGTTTCTACGAGAAATTACTCAAATTGTAAACATCGAAAGTAATATGTGAACTTTGAAGAAAGTGGGATTTGAACTATTAATGATACTTTGGAAAATATTAGCCGGGATATCAAACTTTCAGGACATTCATAATTGAGTTTTTGTTGCTATCTACCGAAAATTATAACTACAGTTACAGCCATATCATTTATCTACAATGAATAAGGTTTCTGGCGATACCAAAGGTTACTTCTTCGCAATTGGGTCCATTATCAGTTTTGACAATGAGGTGAAAAATACGCAAAATTTGCTCATTTTCAGTTACTTCATTTCACTAGCGTTCTTCCTGATTTTTTTAGATTTTTTGCGCATTTTACACCCGACCATTTTATCTCGGCAGATCAGTTTCACTTCAAAGTACCTATTCATTGTTCAACTACCAATTACGACAGACTTGACCATATTATCCTGCTCAACAAGCTTTCGACTTTTGAGTTATCCAGTGATTTAATTTCTGTCTTCAAATCGTATTTTTACAACTGTAAACAGTATATCCAACTAAATGGCCTCAAGTCTGTCGAATATGTAGCCACATCTGGTGTACCACAGGGGTCAAACCTAGGACTCCTACTGTTCAATATGTTCATCAATGATATCGGAGCTGAGATTGATGTCAATTCCCTTCTATACGCAGATGACTTGAAACTTTATCACAACATAACATGTTCTAATGATTGCGAACGTCTCGCTCTGAATTTAAATCGTGTTGCTGTATGATGTCATAAACAATCAAGTTTTAGAGCGTCCTGACACACTCACTGATCTAGGTGTTACTTTCAATAAACATATTCACACTACTCTGACAGCTGCTTATCGCATGTATGGATTCTTAGTTTGAAATACTAAAGAATTCGAAAAAGTTTCAACATTGAAATTACTTTATTTTACTTTTCTTCAATCTAGAAAGGAATATGTATCTGTTGTGTGGATTCCCTATCATCAGGGTCATATAACTACTTAAGGAATACCCTATTATGAATTGATTGACACTCACAATTTTTGTAGTCTCTAGGTGAGGCCTAAATAATATTCACTTTTTTAATTCAAAATCATAAACAATATCATTACCTGCTCTAAATTGCTATATATGTTGAATTTTTGGGTTCCTAGACGGTCATTTAGGAATAGTGTCACCTTTTATCTCAACACTCCGCGAACAAATATAATGAAAAAATCCCTAGCACGCAGATTACCGCCATCTATGTGCTAGGCCCGAGACTTTTCAGCCCAGGTAGTAGTATGATTCTTGGGAAATAAATTGTCATTATTATTATTATTAATGAGAAGCAGACATGTATTTTGAAGAAATTACAGTGAAATTTAAAAAAACATGTGACTAAGAGACTTGTCCCCTTCGTTAAAAGCAGAAAAATCGGAAATGCGTCCAACGTTAACCTAAAAGTTTGACTTAAAATTCAACGATGTAGTTTCAAATAACTAGAGATGGGTTTTTACTCCTCTTGTTTAGATAACTCCCTTATTTCCGGTATCGATAGCTTTTTTTTTAAATATCGCCGTTAACGCGGTTAAAATTCCATATACCGTTGTTTTCGGGACAATGTGAGCTCGTCGACGATATTAAAAAGTTGTACAGCAAACTCTTTTGAGTACGCCAACAAAAAACGAACAATGCAACGAACAAACATATTGAGAGGAAACACACATACAAATGTATTTCAGTATCCGGTTCTGAATACGTCAGTGCCTAGCGACGATAATCTTTTGTTTTTATACAACACTGTGGTAGAAGCAGGGGCGTACGATATTCAAGTTTTCAGGTTGTTTAGAAACTGTTGTCCGTTATGATGTCATGTGTTTTGTAGCTCTATATCCTAAATAATATTTATTCTACAGTGGCGGGGTATATATAGTCTATACGAAGTCAATCCTTTCAATAAATAAAAGACTAATGTACCGGGTCTGATGAATTTACTAGTTGATACCATATAAAACTTCTCACATAAAAATAATGATTACTCCTCGTATGAATACCACCCCGCCCATGCCAAAGAAACTGCCGACGTTCGGTAACTATTCAGTTTTTATGACATTCGAATAGACTATACTGTGTGTAACAGCCAAATGGAACAGTCGTTATTTAGGTTACTGTAAATATTTTTAAAAAAATCCCGAAACACGTCAAATGTAAATTATAATTTGACAGTCTTCAAACTAAAAATGCCACCCCTACCTTCAACCCCCTTCGAATGACAGGTACAACCCCCAATTTTCAAAATGAGAAGTATTGGTTTGTGATATATCGTTTCTCTTCATTCTCTATTCAAAAATGTTATCGCTATCGAGTTAATTGCAACAATTAAGGTAAAATAAATTAAAATTATGTGGGTACGGAAATTCGATAAAATACACTCAAATTTTATTGCAAAATAATCAAAACTTATTTCTTGTATTGATAATAAGAAAGTAAGCAAAAACCATAGTAATGTTCTTTTTAGATGGTATCCTTTAAAAAACTGAATAATCTCCTTGGCAACGTTAGTTTGAAACGCCATGTCAAATTTTTTTGTATGTTACATTAGTTGTATTTTAATTTTAATTCAAGTTTAAAGCTCGTTTACTTCAAGTCTGACAAATGGTTAGATTAACGGAAATAAACAGTTTTACAAATGATTGGTTACGGTCATAAAACCCGAACAACAGGAAGTAGCTCGCCTATTTCATGAGAAATTTCCTAGTTTACCGCCCATATCTCAAGGAACAATGAACAAAATAGAGAAGCAATTTCGCGAGTTTGGTCATCTGGGGCAGATATAAAAAGCAGCTGCCAATGCAATGAGTGATGAAATCAAATTAGATGTGATGCTTGAGTTTGAGGAAAACACACAAACATCGAGTAGACAGGCATCCACTACATTCAATGTTAGCCATACATCGCTAGTAAACATATTAAAAGAAAATAAAATGCATCCCTATAAAATGATACCTACTCAGGAGCTCATGGAAGACGATTTTGATAGAACTTATTTTTGTGA
>WOGR01007975.1:0-12091 GCA_015342045.1 Leptinotarsa lineolata | reverse complement strand
AGAATATTCAATCCATAACAAAAGTACAGAGTGAATCAGAAACTGTGACTTATATTTCCAAGAGTATATCTGGAGACTGAATTTTTTTTTGTGAATTGAAGTGATTTATGTCAATGTGATGAGGGAAACATAGAGATCCAAAACACCCCTGCTTCCAAACACCAGAACTGCAACACTCTTCTCGAAGCTCATCCAAGTTGACCTCATCAGAATATTAACAAAACTGTCTGGTTCAATGTCGCAGTTCTGATGCGTGGGAACAGTACTCGTATTGGATGATGAAAACGTTTTCCTTTATTTCTTTTTCGGTTATGAAAAAACAAAATTTCAGTATTGTTTTATTCGGCAGGTGGATCTGAAGCATATGGATCAAATTTCCGGAAGCAATATAGTCAAAGTAGGAATCGATCTGTCGGAATTCTACTTGTCAGTGGAGTGGGATATTTTAGCAGTGCCCGCAACAAGAAATGAGGAGTACTATCCTTGTTGTAGTGAGCCGTATTCAGGTAAGAAATTCATCACGAAATTTCCATAGAAAGAGCAGACAAGATTGATGGTAGTGTACTATTGAGTACTACCGAAAATATCTAATAATCTTATGTATGTCATTTGAACTTTGTGAAATTATGAAATATTATTTTTCGGATGCATAGTGAAATTTTCATGTATAGTCCGGTAGCTTGTGAGTTATTAGTATTTCTCATAAATTATAACAGTCAAGTCCGTATTATATGAAATTTCATGAATAGCTTTATTCGAACGTTGATATCCAATTTATATTCTGATCGAGATATTTTTTTAATTACACCATTGGTACAAGACAAGAACATAAAACTGACCTTTGAAGAGTCATCAACATTTTGTCACATTTTGCCAATTTTTTTCTACTTTGTGCAAGTCAGTCGTTGCTGAGACAAGATATAACATTCGTCCTTGCAGTCGATGCAGGAGCAGACGAAACGTCTGTTACTACAAGTTCCATTTGACTACGGCCTACAAGCCTTAATTTTATTCTCTTCAATCGTGACTTCATTCGTTAAAGCATATATTCTGATATCAAGAAAAAAATTTTTTTCTTTTCAATTGATTCAGTATTAGAAGAAAAATGACGACCAATTCATTATACTGTTTCAGAAAAAGCTTAATTTTTTTTAACATAGTACAGCAAAGCAAAGCAAAAGCATGTCTACATTTCATGAGTACCTCTACCTTGAGGGTAGAGTAGCAAAGTGACTTCTGCTTCAGACAAGCGCGCCCTCACGCCCCCGGCGAAAGGAGGCGGTGGAGAACGCCCCCCGCGATGTAAGCGGGATGATGCTTACCTGCCGCCAAAGCTTATGCACACCATTACATGGTTTTGATATTCAAGTTGTTCAGATAATAATCATAGCTGTTGATGTGATGTTTGGCTAGATACTCCTGGAAAAAGTTCATGAAAAACTTTCTTGGACAGATTGTCTGTAGGAAGTTTTCAATGCCACAATGCCAGTTTTTTCATGAACCTACAAACAGTCATCTACATGTTGCTCATGGAAAATATCGAGGGCTTCATAAATCAACCTACCGTGACGGCGGGGTTGATTATAATAAACTCTAACTGCCGTGATATTACTAGTGGACTTTTAGGAAGGAACCACTTGAAGTGATTGTAAGGAAGCCGTGGGATCAAATCCGTAATCGGCTCAAACTGCATAGTCTCGAGTCTCCGCAACGGAATCCTCTTAAGGCTGCAGAACACAAGACAAGCGTACAACATAGCTGTCGTGATAATTTGTTTTGATATCAGGAGCTTGTTGTCAACACTCAATGTGGAATTTAGTGCAATGAGAGGGTAGTTGCGTTCAATCGCCGCAAGCGCTTGTCCAGGATAACTCCCAGGTACTTCGTTCTTTTCTGTTCTTCCACATACTTTCCTTGAATCGTCAATTTCCTGAACACCTTCACGTTGGTGAATTTCTTCCTCAAATTGACAAGTTCAGTCTTTGACGAGTTTAGCCTTATCTTATTAATCTTATTTGGCGTTTTGCCACCTCACTAGAGTAAGAATGGGCATATATGGCAATATCTCTGCATTCATGCCTACATTCGTTTTTGCGAACATTGGAAAGTCATATGTATACAGAGAGTATAGGTCTGGGGATAGACAAGACCCTTGTGGAACACCTGCTTCCATTGAAAAATCCGTAGAGATAGCTTGTTGTATTCTGACCCCAAATTCCCGATCGACCAGATAAGAATCCAAGATTCTTATCATGTATAAAGGCATGTGTGCCGTCCACATTTTCGTGATAAATCCCTCTGCCCAAACGGTGTCAAAGGCTTTATGTATGTCCAACAGGACCACGACTGAAGTCTTCTTCTGGTGAAAGGCCTCCTTTATTCCGGGGACCAGTCGGACCAGTTGGGAGGTCGTGTTACGACTCTGCCTGAATCCAAGCTGTTCTTTCGGAACAAGTTTCAGCCTTTTCTCCCGACGGAGAAGTCTGCTTGATAGGATCTTGTCAGCGATCTTGGCGACCGAGCTAAGTAGCGAAATCAGTCGGTAGCTCTCTCTCTCTCTCTCTGGTTTTTTGGTTTTCCCGGCTTATGAATGGGCATTACTTCCGCGCGCTACAGGCAGTCTGGGTAATGTTGCAATGTGATTATCACGTTGATGATGTGTAACTATTTGTACAAGACATTTGCGCAGCAGATTCCGGATTAGAACTGCTCCAATGACATCGCTACCAGGTGCTTTGTGTAGTGGCATGCGTTTTATAGTGTCCCTCACCTCCTCAAAGTCGGTGAGGATTTTAGCAAGATCTTCACCATTTAGGAGTGGAGGAGGCATCGAGCGTATCCTCCACGCCGTCTCGGTGATGTTTCTATGCTCTTCAGTGCTGTCTGGCGTTGTTCGGTGAACATTATGGAAATATCCGCCGAACGCTCTGACCTTCTGAACGTCGGTCCCCAACTTTCACTACCTCTCTCTGTGGGCTCGTATCTATTGTCGAAACGTCGCGCCATCCTCCACAGAGAGTTGTCCTGAACGTTCAGTCTCTCCAGTTTCTCCCTCCACCGAGCATTAGTGAATTCATTTATTTATTGATTGACCCTCTCCGCAAGTCTGAGTATGAGCTCTTAGCATTGAGGGTCTCTAGTATTTTGCTACATTTTTCTGGCGCGGTGTTTCTCGAGTTCATCAATGTCCTGAGGAAGAAGATCCCTGTGACCTTTAACAACAATCAATCTTGTGGACTTATCTCTCGCAGTCTGAATGTTTCTAATGAATGTTTCAGTTTGAACTCGGACTTGAACTTATTACAATCCGTGGTCTTGTGTCATATTTTCTTTTCACAGACTTAGATTGTTCCCTGTTGAGGCTAAAGACCACCGGACAGTGGTCCGATCTCAACTCGTCCATCACCGTCAGGTCAGAGAGATCTGTTATTAACGTAGCGATACAGTTTCTTCATATGAGGTTTCATTAAAAATAGGGACGGTTGAATAGATCCAGTTTTTGACGTCAGTTTTGGTATAACTTCCGACCCACTCGGTATATACCCACACAATAGTGTATTTTTTGAAATTTCTCTTCTGTTGGAATCAGAATATGGAAAACAATATATCTCATTCTTTTGAAAAAATCCAACTTTAATACGCCACTCATCGTGTATATTGGAGAATATTTCAGAACTTAACGTACTGATATCTAAAACTCACATTGAACATTTTTTGATAACTGCCCTCTTTCATTTCCAACTTGTATAAATCAATCAATAATGTAAAACACGAGTTGATGTTCAGAAAAAACGACTTCATCCTTTAGATGTTTTGGTCTCTCCTAATTTGAGTTTCTGAAAAAAGTTGCAACCTTCGGAAACTATTAATGAAAATCCCGATTCGATTTTAGTTGCGAATATACTGAAGAAATGAAATAAATGCATTCAGTTCTGTTGGAATCTTTCATTTTAGTGAATTTTCCAAATTCTTGAAATTCCTCAGGTATTTTCAATAGACTTCAACTAATAAAAGATGGAAGAGTTAAAACCAACTCATTTTTGTTGAACACTGATTTCCATTATTTCCCATTTCCGCGATACTGCATAGTTTTTTTTTCTTTGGTGTCAATGGCATCGACTGCTTTAGCCATTAGCCTATTGTTCTGGGTTGATAACTCCCCGAGCCACCTAGAGAGCATCATGGCTATTTACAGCTAGATGAATTCTCTCGAAAAAAATATCTAGTCAAGGTGGGGATCGAACTGACTACCTTTCGGCACACTAGAACTCCACCAATTTATAGCTGACTGCATAGTTATTAGAGCAAATAAGCTGATAGTACCAGCATATCAAGATTCGACAAGACAAACATCATTCCACCAAGGCTCTTTAAGATCCAAACAACCAGGTCAATGAAATAATTTGGGCCCTTCAATTCCAATGACCTTTGGTCAACTCGAAACTCGAATATTTTGTTACACCAAATTGAATATTTTTCAAACTCATATTTCTAAAGACAAATATGTAAATCTAGATAAAACTTTTCAATTCATCTTTGAAGTACATCTTATTCACAAAACATAGAACTCGGGTAGTGTTGTTTTTTTATTCTCAGGACGGTTAGTAACTATAGTAGGTTGCGCTTGCCGATCAGGAACTTTTTATAATTTTATATACCTTTCAATTTAACCACTTTATATCGATTTTCATTTGCCTCTGTTGATCAGCAAACAAAACAACAACCCTGTATTTGTCGCGTATTGCACACTGTTGAGAATAATATACTTCAGTCATGTCAGAGAACAATAAATTTCAGTTCTGCTTTTGATTATCCCATTTCGTTCTGAAGTTTAAACTAGTACCTCGTGCAATTTTGACGAAATGTTTAATAAGAATTTATATGAGGAAGGAACATATAAGGATCTTTCATTTCTGGAGAAGCAATCTAGGCGTCTTGCCTGAAAGTTTTTCACGACTTTGCGATTTGTCTTGAGGGTAGTGAACTATGTAACGCTGAATATTTCATATCTTTTTAACATAATATACCGACTGCACCAAAAAAAAGAAAGGCAAATCATTGAAACTGATAACCTAATAAAACATAATGTTAGGTTGTTTGTTTCTGAGATGTGTAATGAGGAAAATTTCAAATAAGGCCTGTAATATCCGACTGAATTCATCTACTTTTGTCTCAAATCTGAACATAAAACAAAAAGAAAATAGAAAAGGTTTAAAAAGAATTTTTGAAATTCAAATAGTTACATGTCTGACACGTCTTTACATTTATTAATATAATATGAATACACATAACTACCTAAAAAGGAGTAAAGGGACCAATGCAAAAGGTGATGATTTTCTGGAACTATTGTGAAATATTTTAGACCAAACAGAAAATGAGAAACCTGTCACGCACAAGCAAAGAATAAACTACAATTGCCTGTTCCAACGACTCTAGATCTTTTGCTCCGTAGCTGAACTCCTTATTCAAATTTCTGTCGATTACCCAAGCGGATAGTTCAAAAATAACAACGGGGATTTGGCAATGCAAAAGACCTTCCACTATACAATAACTACTTTTTGATCATTTCATTGAAAAAAATGAAGAAATTCTAAAACAGTTCCATACAAACAAAGCTTAAGGTCATGATAGGTTCTATTTACCTTCTACTTCAAAGCTGACCCTGTAGAGTGGTTTGCTTTTATCCTGGAGCTGGATATCCTTACTTCTCGTAGGTGAAGAATATATCCTTGAAAATGAGTCCAGAAATGAGTAGAGTCTCAACTTAGAATAACCGACACCACTTCACAATTCACTTCAATCATGTACTTGTCATATGTTCCAGCAGTTTGACAAGTTTGAAATGCTTAGTTTTGAAAATAATTCAGCTCGAAGTGAAAAAACTATTTTCTGCACATCCTGTAAAAAAATCTTCTTAAAAAAACACAAAATCTATCATTTGAACATTGGTGAATACACATCAGAGCTATATTTTGCATAGGTATCATTAATAATTTTGAGTTATTTAGAAGAAAAGGGAAACTGTTGGCAAAAACCATCTTTTGAAGCGAATTGTGAAGTGATAATGATTATTTATTTTCAGTAGGGGTGATTTTCACAATCTCACTCGTCGAAAAAAAAGGGACCTACTTCATTTTCATAACACTCTCAGTTTTGATAACAAGGGACAAACAAAAATGAAGATTATTTCAAAAACTTCAGAAAAGTTTGAATGAGTTTCTTTCGAAGTATGCATAGTTTTCTTGGTTACTTAACAGAGAAACTTTCAATTTTGGCATCTGACAAATAAGAACGAACTTATAGTACCAAATTTTTTTTCGTCTACTACTGCGGCAGACATCATCCTTCTTGAGGTGTATCTCATGGTTTTTTGAGTAATGTTATTTGTGGTATTTTTCGGGTGTGTTTTTCCTGGTGGCCTTTTTCCTTTCACTTTTTCAAAATATTTTTTATGAAGATGTTGTGTTGAGAAGAAGCAGACACAATAATCCGATTTTGTTTCATCCTCAATGGAAATGATGCACGAATATCAATTAATGCAGGTCTTGTATGTTTTTCCGATTCCGCATAATCTTAAATTATACAAATAAACAATGATTGGATATCTGAATGAAAGTAATGAACTCCTTTATTATTTTCACGTCTCAAGGCACATAACCAGTTTTACGTATAAAACTAATCAAGTATCCTGCCGTTATATGACCCACATTATATGTTGTTTCTTGTGTTTTGTTGCAGAATAATGATACTAATGATAACACACTAATAATACTCGGATACATGTTTTTAATATAGGAGTTATTTGCAAGGTGATCCTTCAAACTAGCAGATAATTTAAAAATCTCGATTTATGTCATTGAAACTAGTAGTTATTGGGCTCCTGTGGGGACCAATTCTGTATCATTTTCAATAACCAAGCAAATGATCACATGAGAACAAATATGAGGTTACTGAATTTCTCATGTATCATGAATGCATATTGTTTTTTGTAAAATTGTTTCCACTTATTCATCGATCGATGACGTTCACAAAATAGAGAACAACACCAGTTGCTGAGATGGCGATTGGTGTGCTTGTTGCTAGGGCATGGCTATATTGCTGTATTTATGACTCTGTACTGAACTATAACCATTGAACTGTCAACAAGTTTCACAAACCATACGAATGTCCAGAGGTCACAGAAGCGGCAAATCTCATATCAACAACAACGACGAAGGCTTCTCGTTTGTTGTTGACGAAGACTCAATGATCTTACTGTGGTTCCAAACTTATCTCGTCTCTCCGTGATAAGTGAAAGGAGGGGTCAATTGAAAGTACTCGAAAGACCCATAGTCATCTCTCGGAGGAATTAGTCCAGTCATCACCCGAAGACGATTGTAGATACTAACAATCTAAACGTCGGAAAGTAACGTGGTTTAAAATCACCTAACTTTTAATTATATTAATTTATATTTATTTTATTTATTAAATTTTCTCACTCGTATTTTATTTTATATTATTCCACTGTGAATTCTTTTCAGGTTTTTTGCTCAATATATTTGCCATATTTAGCTATTCTTTTAAATTTCAATTGTATTGTTTGTTTCAGGAATTTCAAATCATTTTATATAATATTAGACAATGGAAGTCCAAACTGATGAAACTCACCACGAAACATTGTCATTCACCTTCAAACAAAAATATCCATGCGAGTAATTTTTTACCCCAGAATATGCGGTTCATTATATAACCTACCTTTTTGTTACACCCTGTACATTCATTAACATTCTTGTACATTGGTATGACATTACAAATTTCGAAAGAGATGGTTAACTGCTGTTTCCAAAGGGTAACTATTTCGGACATGAATTTTATATCAAAACTGGGTTTTTTGAAACTAAAATGGACTTTTTGTTCAAAGTGAACACATTCTAATTTTTGAGTTACGGAGATAGGATAGGTTTACGTTAGAAGGTGAGTCTTATGCAAAATTCATCATATAGGATTATTTTTCTACCAATGGAATGGGAATGTGATTTATTTTCTGGATACTAATCTTTTCGGGAAACTGACTCAGTCATGAAAATTGATCACCTTGATGAGAACTCATTCGGAAATGAAATCAATGTCAATTTACATCGCTAGGTCCTCTATGGTGTTTTTTAGCTTTCAACATCTGCATTGATGATACACTTCACAATCGACCGTGAAAATAACGTATTCAAAACTCCAACGATCCCCCTTCATTACTCCGGAGTTATGCAGAAATCGTGCCATAACGAATATTAATGATTCTAAAAAAAGAAAAAAGGAACTGTTCACCATAATTTTCGCATTCTATTATTCAATTCAGTCGCTCTACGGATCGCCAGATAACATTCAACACTCTAAAATCATCGCTCAGCAGTTATTGAATCGCACGGAGTTGTATGGGGCTCTTCAACATGGGTCATCTATATACACACACGCGCTAGCTACATATGCTTCCCTTTGTCGTTTATACGTCACCCTATGCTTGTTAATAGATTAGTCAACCCCTAAATATAGCCAATACTGCACCACTTTATTACATCATTAATTACAGAAATTATCTCTCGGGGGAGATAAAAATGTACGTACGACAGATTCAACATTGTTTACTCACAATTAAAATTTGATGATTTCGTGAAAGGGGAGTTTGATTGAAAAAAGAAGATGATGAGGAAGGATATCGAATAACACAGATATTATTATACATTGAAATGAGCGATAGATATTTGACTTCATTTTGTAGTTTGGATGAATGGTCTAACTTATCTTTTGTTGACAAAAAATGTGAAAATTGTAATGAAGAGCTCCATACGGGTGTTTTTTTATTACTCACTTAGAAGCTGTCTGACTTGTCCATTTCTTCCATGTCTCCAGAAAACACTGCAGCCTCTTGGGCTTATTGCGTTCATTCTCCCATCTTTTCACGACATCCATTTCATCATTCTCGTTCCCCGTACTGATTTGTACAGGTTCCGTGTTGTATGTTCGTCATATTCTTATGGACATAATTTAATACGTCCATATATTATTTGCCTCCTGTGATTCAGTGCCTCACATTCGCATAAAATCTGTAGAGCTGTCTCTATCCCTCCGTTGCATAATCTGCAGCTGAGGTCTCGGTTGTAAAGTCTCAAAGCTTTCAACACCGTTGATCATAATATGATGAAAAGACCGTATTGTGTGGTGTGCTTCAGGGAACGGTGTTAGGACCAATTTCATTCAACATGTACCTCAACAGTCTTTTTCTTCTGAATATCCACTCCAAAATCATAAGCTGTGCTGATGACACGGTCCTGATCTGTGAATATGATGATTGGTTCCACCTGAAATTGAAATTAAAACAGGATCTGAGTCAGATAAAAATGTGATTCAATTATAGGCTATCATCAATAAACTTTGAAAAAAACATTCTACTTACCATTCAATAGCTATGATATAGCCCTGCCTTCATACAAAATCGGTCTCTCCGATGTAGCCCTCATCAGGAATGTCAAAAAAATAAAGCACCTAGCTATAATCCTAGATAGTCATTTTAGATGGAACCTCCACATTCATTACTTGGTGAAAAAATTACGATGTATTCTATATAAATTCAAAAGTATAACCAGTATGGTAATCGATATAGCGGACTGTATAAATCGAAGATTCATTCATTTAATTGATTATTATAGAACTGGCTAATATTTGATGAAAATCATCAAATATCAGCCACAGCTGATGCCACATTGGATATTCTACTCGAGCGATTTGAGGGCATGGTAAACTCACGTGGAGGTGATGTGAACTGGCCACCAATATCTTACGATTCGACCCCGTTGGACTTTTTCTTGTGGAGTTTCCTCAAGTCACAGAGTCGTGAAGAATTGGACGTTTCGGATGCGCTTCACCCAGAGCCTTGGCGGACACTTGAACAATGTTATATTCCACACATAATGGTATCAATAGGTCTCTCAAACAAATGAATAATTTCGATGATAGCTCTCACACACTTTGTTTTATTTGAATGCAAAGATGAGAAGCACCTAATGAAAGACCCTATACATTATGCAGGGTCGAAAACAAAAAGAATTTGCTAACATGTGACCAGATGAGGTAGACAGTTGAAAACAGTACTTGATTTGGATATATTCTACCCCGGAGGTTCCAGGACGAACTTGGCATAGTTGATTTAAAACAACTACATCACATATATAGGGAAAAATCAAAGATATTCCGAATAATTTAGTGATTACTGTCGAAAATCCACTCGAATCTACATCAGATAGAGTATTTCATTTATATATTTCTCCATAGGTTGAATTTCTTCAAAACATTTCAGTATAACATCGTCACTTCGAACGCCACGAAAATCATAAAATATATATACCAACTTCGTCTTTGTGCCATTCTATAAGTCTTCTGATGTTTAACAACCCTATTTCTATTCTCATCACGTTTCGGGTTGAAAGCGCAAGAAAAAAAAACAATTGAATATCGCTATATTTTCTTTCGAAAGCTTCTTGGAATTGATTCAAATGATTTTTTCCGATACCTCATTTATCAGAGTGGGCTTGCAAATATATAAAAATATGTTACATTTGGTATACGTAATCTCGATGATACATTCAGAAAGCAATGAATTTCTGATTGGATACTTGAAATGATATTCCTTTATGGGTATTATAAAACGATATAGGATTCAGAAGCGATATTTGAAATGAAATGGAACTTCGTAATTGGGTAATATAATATTTGTTCGGGAAAATTTTATTCCCATACTTCTCTGGTGGATTTATGTCAATTCCCGAATATAAAATGGATACGTGGTGGTAATAAATGCCAAATGTTAATGAATTATGTAAATTTGATATTTGAAACATATATTGTTACAATTCTGATACAGTTATTCAAGATTGACATCACTTCATTATTTTGACTGACTCATAATAATTTTGTGGTATAATGTTGCGAATATGATGAATACTGACTAATCTACCCACTTGAGAATCATCGTATTCCGCAAGATTTCAATGGTTTCAACGACGAAAAACCGAAAGAGAAAAACTGAATGAAGGAAACGTGGCCAAGTGAAATAGTCATATACTGAGTCAAAAAATTCAAAAACTATTTTTTATAAATCGGGGAAACAAAGAGTGGATACTATCTGGAAAAAAATGAGAGAAAAATAAAGCTGGAATAACAACAGTAATGGAAAGGGACAGAAGAGAGAACAACAATGGAACGCTTTATTATTTTGAGAAGCAACACGATGAACTTCTTGATAAAATTCATCAAAGCCAGCTCAGGAAGTAAATTAGGTGAAAAATTCTGGAGAATGATGACAAACAACTAAACACATATGAACGCATTTATAGTTACGACCCGATGGAACATTTGAGACCTTTAGAAAAAAAAACTTCAGAGCTTTGGATAAAAAACACTTTCCTGGAAGTCAGACTCTTGATAAAAACAAACCTCTACCTTTTGAGGGCGACAAACGCCCAAAAAAAAGCGATTGGAAAATCATCAAGAAGGTTATCACAGCACCGACAGTTGAATGGGCTATCAAGTCATTTTAGGCCTTCAAATCTCCTGGAGAGGATGGTATATTTACAGCTTTTCTGCAGAACGGACTGGAAATGATTTTACCCATTCTCATAAAATTGTGTAGAGCTAGTCTGGCGTGGAACTACATACCACCCAGTTAGTTGGCAGCAAGGGTGGTATATACACCTAAAGTGGGCCGAAAAGACCCACACCCCAAATCATTACGACCAATTAGCCTCACATCCTTCCCGTTGAAAGCACTTGAGAGGATACTGGATGGACACATCATGAAGGTTGCTTTATATGTAGCCCCTCTGAATAACCACCAGTATGCATATCACACCGGCAAATCGACAGATTCAGCATCAAACAATTTTGTAGAGAAAATTACTCGATCCCTCAACAAAGAGATTGCGACTGCTGTATTTCTCGATATAGAAGGAGCATTTGATAATGCACTGCCTAAATCTATATGATCAGCCCTGGCTGGAAAAGGCATAGAATCGACCATAACTGGATGGATCTATGCCATGCTGGGGCTGTCCTCAAGGTGAGG
>WOGR01007974.1:0-12091 GCA_015342045.1 Leptinotarsa lineolata | reverse complement strand
GATTTTTTGTCCAATCAGACGTGTTCACGAAGCCTCGCGTGAAATAAATTTGTTGGAAGCCATGGAAATTGATAAATCAATAAAAAACCCGAAATATATACCCCTAAACGAGCAACTCGATCTATGTAGGTCTTCACTCTTGAATTTATGAATTTGGCAACACCGATAATCTCTATGATTTCATAGTTGGTACCTTTATCCAATCAGTACCTAGCCTTCCAGACTACCTGTAACCCCATATAATTCGTGAACACTCCAAAAAGTTAGTAAGTAAATTTTAATTGATAATGGGCTAAAACTCAAAACCGGTCGTTAGAATGAATAAATGTAGTGGAAATCAGACCAAAAAGTGTTTTCATTCATCTTATCAAAGTAACCAAATAATACGAAATACGGAAAAACGAGTAGCCACTTTGAGTGTTTTTTTATCAACTTTTGGGTATGGGATTACGGATTTCAGAAGAAACAAACAAAATCTAAACCCCTGCAGATTTTTTTTTCATAGTTTTCGTGTTTTTATTGATAAATAATGATGTCATTCACAAATAAAATTCTCTTGGATGGAAATGTGCTCCCTACAGCAGAAAAACTTTTTTTAGTCATGTTTGATTTACTTCTTCGGTTGATGATGACACCGTTTCTAACCATTTTAGTGCTCATGTGAGTCTTGCAAAATCCTCATTAAATTTGCTACTTCATTACGCTACCAATTAATTACGCTCCGCATGCTGTGAAGAGTCTTGATTTATTGGGAGTTTGCATTTCGGATTCCAGAATGTATGTGAACTATTCTGATTAATCATCGGATTCATTACCTGTCTATGTTTCAGCTTAATTATAACGTGGATATGGTTATATTGGTAAATGTAAAATGAAAGCATAGGTATATTGGTGAATAGCAATTAAATTCAATCGATCGGTATTTTGTATTTCATAATACATAGATATAAAGATAGCTTCATTGCAGTATTTTCCTATATTGACGGCCAGACGGCAGCCGGTTGGTTAGCGTGACTTTTTCAACTCATTGAATAAATGGCTATGGCAATTTTGAGTATTGGTTCAATCCCACCTTTGGCACAAATGAATGTTAACAGCAAATCGTTCGACCCGTGCTAAGGATCGGACGTTGAAAGGTAAGACCATGTTGATCCCCATTTTATACAGGGTTCGACTCTTGTTCGTAAGAGGCGACAGTTGGTTAATAGAAAACATTATTTTAACCCATATATACAGTGTGATTTATTTAAAATATAAGAACCCTTATATGACATTTCAATCAATAGGAATGATTTTTATCAGTAAATCGATAAGTTCACTAGAACACTAATTGTCATAAAATAGTCTACGTCGATTTCAGAGTGAACTTTTTTAATAATTTCATTATTTTGAATGTCCTATATTTTCTCCATTCAACTGGCAACAGTGTACGCCTCTGTCATTTGCATAACGTCACTTCTGATGAAACTACCTTCATGGATTCATAATAGATTATATGGGGTGCTAATAGTGACTATGTGAATGTTTGTATTGTTTATATACTATAACAATGACTCAAAAAGGATTATAAAAATGAATATTGAGAAGCATTCTAAACCATTATTTCTTTAATGGATCTCTTCACAGAAACAGCAAAATACATAATTACAATTTCATTCAATATATTATGACTGAAAACTTGAATGAGGTGACAGAATTTGAAATTTTATTTATTGTTGCTAAGCTGAGAGGGGATACAATCCGCAGAAATTTTCGCACTACGTGGCTACTTGGATTTTTATGCCCATTCAGGATTAGATCTATTCTAAAATGCACACAAGTATTTACACTTGTGTACTTTGGGGCGTTTTATGCCTGTTTGAATTTGTATCGTTTCTATTACTTTCGTATTCGTGAAGGATTTGGCATACGAGATAATCAAGTTTAGAGAGCTATTTTTTTCAAGGTCAAAATACAGTAAGATTTTTAGGCACTCTGGAGATTGAATTCATTTGGAAAAACTTCTCAGAAATTTTATCATTGCATAAATGCATTTCTTCAGATGAAAGAGTTCTTAAACAGTGAAGCTCGAAGTGTACTGAGTGCAACCTAAAAACGATGAACAGCCGCGTAATTCTGACATGTACCGCCCTTGGTAAAATCAAATGTGCCAAGTCACTTGAACACCTACCGTGAGGAGTATCTATAAGAGGAAGATAAATCTCCAACCTTTCTTCAGACTATCAAGGTTGTAGGTGACGTTCGTTCTTCCAGTCATGTGGATGGAACTTTTCTGAATGGAATCCAGCAGCTTCAGGGTATGCTTAAGGGTGGAGTTCCATGAGAACAATACTCCGAAGAAGGTCTGATCTGAGCTTTATAAAGCTTCAAAAGTTGCCAAGGTTTGTATAATTTTCTGGTTCGAAACAGTGTTCCAAATTTTTGAGAAGTAGCCTTCGCATTTTCAGCGACATGATTGTTCCAAGACATATTGGTGTCCATTTCAACCCCCAACAGAATTATTGAAGCAGAAAGCGGAATTGTCTGTCTTGACACTAATATATCCGTTTAGTAGACATTTAAATTCTTGGAGAAAACCGATGCCTGGGTTTTCGTGGCATTGAATTGAACCTGGTTATTTTCACCCCAATTCAAAATCACCTCTTGATCCTTATCAAGATATGCAACCTCCTGCTGCCGGTGGAGATGTGCATCCGCAGCCGATGTCCTGGAATCCAAATGAAAAAATGATTGGTCCTTTGATGTTTTCCAATATGGGAGTTCTATCATGCAAAATGGGCCACACTGTATATATTTAAAAACAATTAGTTTTTTATGTCAGATCATGCCAATGTTGAAGTTTCATGCCTATTGCAATATCAGAAACATTTTTTCCATTCATTTTGTATCTCTCCCAAAATCGATTTACTGCTTTCCCAGGCGTACTGGATATTTTGTTGACTCAATCACTATTCTCGCCCGAATGGAACCCAAAAAATATATGGAATAATTCTTGGGAAAGATCTCAGAGCTGTCAAAATTACTTCATTTCAGAAAAGCCAATATTTTGGTAATAAATACAATAATTCGTAGTTGCAAAGCATGCCCCATGCCCTGTAGTGTCAAGTAATGAAAACTTCATATCTTCTAAATTTTTTGTTCATTTTCCTTTTCATCGGAAGAAAAATTTTAATAATTATTTCGGAAAATTTATAATTGAATTCTTTGTCTTCTAATGCTAAATTTATGTTTCAGATTATTATATTCACTAATACCTAAAACGCAATTGATATTCACCCAATTCTGTATTATTGCTGAACTCAAATTATGTACTGATTATTTCAATCAATAGTCAATTTTGCCACAAAATTCAAATAAAAGGAGAGGAAAAATGGATGGCTCATCTATTCCTGGTTTTTGTCCACTTTCCTGGCTCGCTGTGTTTCTCTGGGCCTCTGGCTCGTTCTTCAAATTTTTGGTTTCTTGCCCGATAAGAGTTGAAACTCACAAACGAATTCGCGATGAGACGTTCTCGAACAATCCTACAACGACTGCGCCAATTATTTCGAACGATTTGTTTTGAGACTTTTTAAAAAAACTTCATTCGAACATTCAGAGCAAATGACTACAATTTAATGAATGACATCAGAAAACAGAATGTATAAATAAGTTTTCATACGACGCCATGCTGAGTCAGCGGCTGGATCGGCTAACGACCTGGTCTGGGAACATGCATTGTAATGTTATATCGGTGTTGTATCATTTCCTGATATAACTTACTACAACAGTACAAATGACTGTACATTTTCTCTATCACGCAGGTATATGCTAACAAATATTCGGATAGGTTGCTAATGGGTTTTTACCATGTCGTCCACCTAAAAACGCCTTAAAATTCTGACATGTTACTGTAGTACAAATCCATGATAGTAGGCACTAAATTCTCAAAAAATTCAGTGCATAAAAACAAAAATATTGTTGTCAAGGTTGTGTTTCCTAATCATCATTTTTTCTCATGTGTTTAGTATATTTTCCGTACGCCACTGCAAAAGATAGATTAAAGCGAAAACGTCAGACATTTATGAGAATTCAGTGCCTAATATTTTGGATTTATAGTATATGAGAAGTATAAAAATGCAATTACTCAAAAGTACCATCAGGCACTAAACGGCGATATCAGGCGATCTATTTTCAACATCCGAATGTGATAATGCAACATAATTTTTGATAAGATATTGTACAAGTACAATTTACATTTCGCATATAAAATTACTCAAATAGCCACTTCCTGAGAATAATGTCGTTTAGCGATAATAGTGACTTAACGTTAGAATATTGAAATTTTATCCTACTTTGTCATAGCAGGACGACTGGAATAAATCTACAGAATTCAGCATGGGCTTATGGTCTGGAATGTCAAGCGACTCTGGGATCTTAAGGACTAGAATCACTCGATAACATACTGAATAAAAATAAAACATGAGCATGACGTATAATTTATTGAGTTCTAGAGTCGAAACAATAATTTTTTGGACCTAGCACTCTGTTGTTTCAACCAGTCCAATTCGGTAACACCGCCGGACGGATATAACAATTTTCCATACGGGTCTGAGTTGATTATTCTTCATAATTAATGATCATCAAGATGTTGAACCTCTCTCTCTCAATATCATCACTCTATAAATGTTCTACATACCATTTGGAATGCCTACTTTCAAGAGAGGTGCTCGGAATAGTGGGCACTAACGGTTTGATATGTAAAATAATAAGAGAACGGACACCCAGCATATCTTCGTATTGAGAAAAGTTGTATTTGTTCCTCACGTCACTATTTTAATCACCATCAAATCGCCAAAATCGCCACAGACAGCCTGGAACCGTCATTATGGAAAACGTTAATGGTCGATTCTTCATCAAATATAATTACAGTAAAATAAAGACTTTGATGACCTACCTCTTGATATAATTGAGTACTCTTCTTATGGATGATATGCTTCAAATTGTCGGAGGGCCTGGAGAATATTAGCTATCTTTCAATTTTTCAATATGTTGCACTTCTAACAACTATGAATTTATGGTATATTGGACGATTTGATGACAAAAGCGCAACTGCAATTCAAGCCATTGAAAAACTTGCAAACTAGAGTTCCACAAGATTTTTCAGCTCCACAGTACCATGAGATGAAGAATGATACTCATCCTAATTAACTTAATCAGCTTCAATCATTTAGAACTGAAGCCCTAGGATCAAGCCTAGTATTAATGCCGTATGGAGAACAGTATCTTGCTCGAGAGCCATCAGAGGCATGATTACAGTAACAGCATCTCTCACCATGATGAGGTGAACAAGTGCCTTCCAGTAATCATGTCATTGGTTTCAATCCATTCATGTCCAGAAACTTTTTACATACATCTAAAAAGGGACTTGAAAACTATACATTGCATCTGCTTTTTTTCTTCATTGTTCAGCTCTGATTTGAAAATATTGTCGAAACAAATCCAAAGTATACGCTAAGGAATGAAGTCTAATTACCCAATTTTGTAATGACCTAATACCAATATCAATGTTTTGTGACAATGTTCATAGAGATTATTCGTAGTTCATGTTCGTTCAGACATGTATTCATCGATAATTATTTAAATATTAATAAAATATATCTAATATCTTATGGAATGATTTGTGGGATATGCTGAATATAGAATTATTGACAATTGAAACAAATTCTTCAGAGTTGGTTGGAGAAAAACATGTGTTTGATATAATTACATTTTCTGAATGAAAACCTTTGAACTTGTAATATCTAATAGTTAACGTTTGTATGATCTTTCTGATTCTTATTCTACATATTGAAAAACTCACACAACATCAATGAAAACATTAATTGAATATCCACATGGTTCATAGAAATTGTTTCTATTATTAATTGATATGTTCTTCATATTATCTGTAAAGTTTGTATTGTTTTCAATTTCATTTTTACTTTGCATTTTGTTTTTATTTCAACTGAACAAAACAGATGAAAGTCAAGAATAGATAATTGAAAAACGTCTCAAATAACGAAACCTCTAAAAATCAGTGGCATAGTATACGTGTATTTTCTCCGCTAACATTACACTCGGTATTTTATCTATTACTGTAACACTGAAATATTTTCGTATGAAAACATTATTTTCTGGGAAATAAGAATGAGAAATATTCATTGCATTGGTTCTCGAGATACAGAAAATTGACTTTACAAAATAGGAAAGAAATAATAATGAAAAAGATTTTCAAGGTCATAGGTAGGTTATGAAGTCAAAGAGTGAAGATGCCTCTCACTCGAATATATATGGATATCTTGTATTGAATTCAGTTAGAGGGTATTCAACGCGATCCTGGGGATTTCTGGAGTGGGTTTTCGAATAACTTGCACAAATTTGAAAACTTCAAAATGACTTAAACCTAAAATATCAAGGTTTACCCAATACTGATGTGTTACTGAATACATCATTAACTAAGCATTTGTTTATTTTGAATTGATTTCTTCAATAATCCTTTCAGAATGTATTTCTAATGAATTCAAAAAGGAATTTTCATATCATATTTCGATACAACTTCTGTAGGTAGGTTTATGTTGAATAAGCCACTGTCAAATATTCCCATTGGCTTTCAAAAACTCGTCCATTCATGAGTATCGTATTTCCTAATGGTTACCTCTACACCTTAAAGATTCAGTGAATAATAATACTTCAACTGGCAAATGAATCGTTCACCCTGAAACCCATTCAGTTCTACCCAAAGACTCTCGAATATGACTTTTATTCTCCACACAATACTCAGCACGCATTGTAAAGAAACAATTGAATGTGTACTTTTTCGTTAGATTTATGTGACACTTTAGAATAAGCACGGCTTTTTCAAAATGATACATTTCCCTACTTCTTTGTTATTACTTCGGCTTTTAGGCTCTCCACGGGGGTTGAATTACTTGGGAATTTATTTCTTCATTCCACTTAGAAAGTATTTAATTTGAGATTTCCTGGATTTCGTTTTCACCTAATATATTTTACAACGGTAGAATTAGAGAAAGAATGATTTTGTGGACAAATGGAAACAAAATATTGGCCATTTCCCACAGTTGGCAGGATGTAATCCAACCCTACTATCCCAAATGGAGTTGGGGGTTTAGTCTTGATTGTCAAGATGAATTATCAAAAAGATGCTTCCCTCCACTCAACCTAGAAATCAGTTGATGATAAGTCGAATGTTATATTTGATCAACTTTCTTTATCAAAAACGGGTTTCTATTTCTGAACACACCTCAAATGTTTTCACTATACAAAGGAAGGGGGGAGTTATGATGAATAATATTCTAAAGTTCATTAGTTAACTTTTCACTTCAACAAGTATTCGAAATAGTACTAGGGGTTTCGTTAGGAGTGGTTTCAGATGTTCTGAAGAATTTTCCGAGTCATGTTCTGATATTCATCATTAATGTTTTACTCATAATTATCTAAAGATGCTGAACGTATCAAATTTTGAAAATGAAGGAGCAAAAACTAGAAATCAATAACCTTTCAGAGACTAGACTAGAAATAACCTGAAAGTGAGGATACTTCTGATCTTAGCTCCATCCCAAGTTCGGGACAATGGGAGCGACATCTAGGTCAACGGTCAGCAACAGGTGGACCGCGGTCCGTTTACGGACCGCGAAAGGTTGACCCGTGGACCGCCCCAAATATTGTATTATATACCAAGTACATATAAAAATTCATAGATGAGGTATACATTACCTTTATCAATCAAAACAACACATTTTCATCCTTATAGTACGTGGGCATACTTGAAGACTGGCTTTAAATCAAATTATCTAAATGTAGATGAGTTGAGACTAGCCTGAATGAATTATTCATTTAGATAATTTGAAATAACAGAAAATCTAACTTAGTACGTATTCTATTTCAAGTTGGCTAGTTAACCTGTTTTACCTACTACTGATAAGTTTCCTATCTAGCCTGAGTGTGTGCGAATCAGACTGATGCGATTCAAATATATTCAAATCTCTGTTACGCACACGAAACATCTGTAGATTGAACTTCGTATCATTTTTTCGGAAATATGTGTGGGAGCATTCCACAGCGCACCGCGTACTTACTTTGCTCCTGTTTTGTTTTGTTGAAACAAGCAAGAGCGCGTATGGAAATCGATAGTGGGGGAGTGGGAAACCACTGAAAGCAGACTGCCAGTCATCAGTCGCAGCACAAATAACGGAAAAACCGGACATTTGTTTTATGATTTCTGTCGTTTTCGTTCGATTGATAAAAAATCTTTCTGTACCTACGTTGATATGGATCCAAAAAAACGAAAATTCGACAGTGAAAATAAAAGTTGTTTGGCAGAATGGATTGAATAATATTGTTTCACGCTGCCTTATGGGCCTCCAGCGGTTTCAGTAAGCCTTATATGCAGTAAAACATGACATTCGCCGTATAGTCCTAAATTGGCACCAAATGACTTCTTCTTATTCCCGTACGTGAAAAACAAACTGAGAGGTCAACGTTTTTCGACACCTGAAGAAGCGGCTGCTGCATTCAGAATGCATGTTTTGAAGATACCTCAATCAGAATGGCAAAAGTGCTTCGACAATTAGTTCAAACGCATGCAAAAGTGTATATATCTTCATGGGGAATGTTTTGAAAAACAATAAAGTGATTTTCGATGATTACTATTTGTTTTTGTTTCCTAATCCCGAAATATAAAAGGCAACCATCGTACACGAAGAACTGAAATTTTAGTTGCGGACATTGAAAACACTCTTCTTGAACTTCTGCAAAAGGCACCTTGCTACGCCGTACCACTTGATGAATCATAAGACATTGCTGATAATGAACAAATGTAAATTTTCGTAAGATATTTTGACATTGAGTGTCAGATATTTAGGGAAGAGTTGCTAGCAATATTACCGTTGAAAGGTAACACTCGAGGAGAAGACTTATTCAAGCCCATTGATGATTTTATCACGAAATATAACATCAGTTTTGATAAAATGATTTCGCTTTCAACTAACGGGGTCCCAGAAATGATTGGCAAAGAAAAAAGTGTAGTAAAGAGAATCAGAGATAAAAATTCAGGTCTAATATCGTATCAGTGCATGATTCACCAGGCAGCCCTTTGTGGAAAACTTTCAGTTCTTCACTGAAAGAAGTGATGGACAACTTGGTCAAATTTATTAATTTTATGAGATCCTATTCTGCTCTTCATCACCAACATTTCAAAGAGTTCCTATCTGAATGTGATTCTGCGTTTTTTGACTTACTTCAACACAACAATTTTCGTTGGCTAAGTGAAGGTCAAGTAATTGAACGTTTCTGGCTAATAAAAGAACAAGTATCCTCTTTTTTGCAAAACTTGGATACGTAGGGAGCCAGAAAGCACTTTGAGTTTATAAAAAACGAGGGCAATATGCTGGTTGTGGCTTTTCTGAAAGATACTTTAAAGTATTTGAATGCGCTCAATACAAAGTTACAAAGAAATAGAAAATTGATATGTGATCTGATACAAAGCGTGACTGTTTTTCATCGTGAGCTGGATATCTTTGAAAAAGTTATCGTTAAACAAGAATTCATTCATTTTCCGACAATTCTTGAATTTCAAAAGGAGATCTCTGAAAAAGACATTGCAGAGTTTGTGAAATTTCTGGCCGATCTTAAGAACGAATTTGCAAGATTACTAGACTTTGCAGAGATAGACAAGCTATCTCCATTTCTTAAATCTCCATTTGAAATTGATGCAGCGGCAAAATGGTCAGGTGTGGCTGCCAAGTTGTTTAATCTGTCAAAGCATCATTTCAAATGGAGATAATTGATTTGCAAGATAATGTGTCTTTGCAAATGTATAGAACGGTATCCACTGAAGAATTTTGGGCCGAACATGTACCAGAAAAATATGACATTTGTAGAAGACTAGCTATCAATTTGGCCACTATGTTTGCTCGACATACATATATGAAACATCTTTCTTAAAGATGAATTTTTTTAAAAACAAACATCGCTCGAGATTAACAGAAGCTCATCTAGAAGACATACTTTGAATTTGCTGTTCCTCTCGAGAACCAAACTATAAAAAACTGGCTCAAGACCGTCGGTGTAGTTTCTCACACTAATTAGAGGTCTTCTATTTTTTTATAATTAAAAATGTGATCTGAAACCAAAATAATATGTAGCACTTTATCAATATTTTTTTCTGGACTCCATTAAAATTTTCCTACAGTATCCGGACCCCACCTAAAACTACTTGCCGACCCCTGATCTAGATATTGTAATTCGAACGTCAGGCGTAAGGAAAACATTTATTATTACCAAAAATAGTAGACCGACCCTAGTCACAAAAATTTAAATATTCATCGTTACATCTGTCTATTGTAATATTACCTCAAAGATAAGAAAAACGTATAACTCTTCATAATCATAAGCACATCCAAGAAAATAGTAATTGGCTAGCTTGTGTGATAATTATGTATCCAAAAATGTGAATATACACAGCTCTCTCTAAGGTCCGAAACTAAAAAAGAAATGGAAAAAATATACAGTAAATCGGCAAATCAATCAAAAATTGTGTATGTTCACATTTAGATAGAAATGATATTACTTCAATTATATAAAATTATGTTTTATGTACGTGCATGTATTCTTAAAGATTCATCCAGGCCCTCATGAAGGAATACTGAAAACTCATTATAACAACATATTGTAGAAGAAAAACTGATCTGATTCACAATTGCACAGACCCGTTTATTCACCTAATTTGTAAGAGACACCAGAGAAGACTTCCCGTTAAACATTTTATTTGCAAAATATAGGTTATACTCTTATGATGATTTTCGTAAGATATATGCAAATACACACGAAATCTGGTGGACACTGATTCTTCATGGTTGAAATATTTGATGAATCTCCGTACATCATAAATACATTTCTCATTTAAGATTTCAATTATTTTATATTAAAACTAAATGGGATGATGAAGATGACCAAATTAGAAGGCGCAGGATCTCCCAAACAGCTGTTTTGGATACACTCTTGAAACTTTCTCCTTAACATCTTGTAATACTTGGAAAAGCAATGAATTTTGAAAGTTGCATTATGAAATAGTTATATAATCAGAGAAATAAATAATTTGAAATAAAATCATGAAATATTCATCTCTCCCAACTACCTAGTAAATGGTAAATGCCTGCCAGAAACTACTGAAGTCTCTGGTGGCATTTACCAGAATCGGCTGTGTAGGAAGTTAGGAGAGATGAATATTCCAAAATTTTATTTTAAAATATTCACTTCCTTATACTTACGTATCTCTCCTCGATACAGTCTTCAGACACGTTTTGATCTCAACGTTTGTTTCATGTCGTTTTCTGTTGGTTTGGACTCGAAATTGTTGCAATGTTTTTATTTTCTTTTAAATGTAATCAATATGTCTGATGGTTTTATTAATAGTAATATCAACACGAAAAAACTACTTTTCGAACCCTGAGGAAGAATTTAATCAAATTCGAAACGTCGGCAAAAAACAATTGTTTTTTTTTCTAAGAAGAAATTGATCCTGTTACCCAAACAACTTTTTTTTCAGAAAAAATATTGAATCACTTAAATAGTTAACTGAATTAATTATGTTATGTTAATATACCGGGTGACTTTCTGAGGAGGCTCACCCTTATAACTTTTTTACTATTGGAGATAGAAAAATGAAACTTTGAGGTTGCGTATTATAGTTTAATTTACATTTTTTGACATATTTACTTGCTTTGCCGTACTTCCCGTTTGACCGAAAGTGACCCCATCTTTTGATTTTTAAATGGGACAACCTATATATTTGTACTTATTTCGATTGAGAATGACATTCTGAATCCAATAATACTCCACCTGTCAATACTTGACAAATAAATCATTTTTATTCCAATTTTTATTTTTTGATCTAGAATGCCATGGATCGTGTAAATCGCTTCATTCTAGATCAAGTAACATGGGAAAACTACGACAGTGAGGCTTATGACTTTACAGTCGTTTTAAGAATTATTTCACAGTCGCAAATATGAATTTTTCCAGTTAACTTGATTTTTTCAAAACGAAATTGGGT
>WOGR01007973.1:0-12092 GCA_015342045.1 Leptinotarsa lineolata | reverse complement strand
GTATAATGTTTCTACAGAATAATAATTTTGGGAGATTCTACAACGTGTTTCATCATTTATTAAGCCTGAACACCACCTAGGAAGCTCAAATTTGGTATATAGGTTGCATATAGGTCTTAGATGCGCACTAAGAAAGAATTTTCAAATATTCCAACTGGGGCGGCCCCTGTAGGGGTAAAAGGGGCGCGTTTACACTGTTTCTCCGTACCGCTATATTTTCGGAGCCTGAAATTTTGTATGTAGGTTCTTTTAATGTTGTAGATGTGCAATAAGAAATGATTTTTAAATATTCCAACTAGGGCGTCAGCCGTGGGGGAAAAAGGCGATTCCATAAAACAAAATCATCTTTTCATAACTGTTTATATTAAGTATTTGCATTGCACCAGTGCGAAGCTAGGGCGCTTCGCTAGTTACTCATATGTGAATATATCTTAGTAGCCTGACTTGACGTAACTATAATAATAATTCTATCAGAATGCATTAATTTTGGCACGTGTAACTAATGCATCTAATTGATTGCACTGCTGGTATTTCTCCTGCCCTATTAAAATGTTCTGATTGAAATGCCGGTATCCTCAACTTAAACTATTTATAGAAATTCTTTTTTCGAAGCCTTATAATTAAAACTTGGCACTTATTGTTGAAAGTGTTAACATCTACAAACAAACATCAATGGTTTCCCACTCTGAAATAGAATAAATATTTTGGCAGTCGACACCGAAGTTCTTTCGAAGATATTTTCTTTCAGCGTCATTCGATAATATCGTTATCAACAACAGGAAACTTCTACATCTAGTGGAAGCGTCCGTTTCCTAAAAAATTTTTGTGAAATAGTCGTGTCACCCCAGTTTGCGATTATAGAGAAAACGACATTTCAAACAATTACTTCAATTACAACGGGAATACAAACTTCGAAAGAACTTTTCATCTTCGAAAAGATCTGTGGTCGCCTCGGGCGCAGTGCGGATTTATTTGCTGATTCGCGTATTGCACCACCAGCGGGTGAACGTCATCAGTCGTGCGCTACGAAAGGTCAAGGTTCAACCTTTTATTCAGTCGAATGAAAATTTCGAGTTTGTAAAGCGATGTATATCATAATATTATAAGTTAGGTAACTCTCCTAGGAGATGTAGTTCATGATATTCGACTACAAAATGTTTGAATTTCTTTCGCGAAAGCATGTTTCCAATAAACTGGACTTTTAATTTGTTACACGTTGACTTGAAAAACATCAATTTTCCGCTAAAAGCCAGACATTCATTAAAAACTTTCAATTTTGATGATACATTACATTATAAAGTAGGTACAACATAGATTTCTGAGTGATTCTATTCAATGCACAATTTTATGATTGGGTCTAAAGGTGAACGAGGAATAGTCCTAAATTTGATCAGGTTGGCCACTCATTCCATTCCTTTTCCGATACTTCATACTACATAATTCAACAGGTCTGGATTCCTTAACCCTCGTTTTTCTTGGCAAAAAGCAATTTTTCAGTCGAAAAGGCCGGAAGCGACACTAATGTATCAATCGTAGAAGCGAAGTTCCTTGACGTATGTTCAGACAGATCGTAAATTTTTTAAATCAAACTTCTCCAGAGAGAAGTAATTGCCCATGTGAAACATTAAATTCTGGAGAGGTTCGTAAAGAACACTGAAAGCATGTCGATTACAGAGTAAGTTGATGGAAAATATAATGTATTTGTATATGGCTTTTCAAAATGTTTGAACGAAAACTTCCCTTCGCGCCTATCTGAAAACGCGACAAACTCCAAAACTAACAAGAGATTTTCATACGGTTTCCACTAATGAACGAAGCGATTCAGGAGGAAAGTTTATGTACATAATCCATTAGTATTTTGTGGAAACTGGTGGAAATATGACATTGTCGTCAAGTAACATTTTACTGTGTGATTCCATCCTTCTTTTAAGGCTAACTTGAAAGTGTTCCATTGAAAATAAATAGTCATATGTGGTAATTGGAAAGCTATTTAAAGAATATGAAATTGACCCTTATCAAAATCAAAACATCAGCTACCTTGAGTAACATAAATGAAAGTTACACTGGTAATTTTTTTAGATTTACCATAACTGAAACCTCTGAACATGACTACATAAATGGAATCATGCAATATTTTGAAACAAATCTATAGGCTGCTGACTATAACTTACAAATATTCCGAAGGATAATTTCAAATTGAATTAATAAGTTTTTCATTCTTTTGAGTTGTTCTCGAAAGGAATAAATGAAGCAAGTGTATTTTGTTGTTTTCAAATCCTTTCAGTCTATACTTCTAAAGAACATTTATGGCTCTGAGTGTAATTTGTTTATTTTAATTTGTTCGATAAAATAATAGAATTTGCGAACTTTGAAGAGTATATAAGTCACGATGTGTCATACAATTTTCCTTTTGCTTTAAAGCTGCTACGGGAGAGCAAGGAGTTGACGACCAGACCATGCATCCCTCATTCTTCGACTTCAACCCATTTGTAAAAGTAGAGAAGCTTAACTTCTGAGCACATTCCAGGTAGTATATCAAACGAATCACACTTTGGTTTAGGTAACGAAATGGGTGGTATTTCGAAAAATTGGGACTATCAAGAGTTCTTCGTTTTGTAAAAAGTCTCTGTTCATCACTTCAATTCACTCAAGTTCGAATCCACTACACTGCAAAATGTCTCAACTTTTTTAGGGTGTTATTTGATTCGTTCCAAAGCAGAGTTCAATTACATGAGCTTCAACTTATATCTCCACGATAGTGAGGTTTCGAGTATGGTTTATATATTTTTAGACAAGTATACTCGTATTTAACCATTTCAGTATGAAAAACGTTTCTTTGAAATCTGAAATAACAATAGATATTTTTATTTTTCTAATGAGAATGAACCATATTTTAGGAAATATCAACTAAATGTTATTGGGATGTAGTAAATAGTGCTATGTCGCTCGCTTATGAAATTGTAACACCGTAAACTTCAAAAAGGATTTTAAATTGAAACAATAATCTCATAAAGCAAACCATTGAATTGGCTCAAACATTTTGAAACTTTTGAATAAAATCGGTTTAAAAAAATTTACCTTGTACATTGTAACTGACACGTTTTTATTTTATTGAAGCGCAGTCACATTTCTGAGTAATTTCAGTAGTTTACCCTGAATAATTGGTTCAATTCAACATACTGTTTTCAGTTTCAAGAAAATAGAATCCATAAATATTCTGCATAATTTTTTTGAAAATTCACTCTTGCTTAATTTGTATTGAAAATGTATTCATTTCACTTTCAATGGTTTCGCGAGTTCACTATATTATGGATTTGAGATAATTATAATTCGAATATTCATTTATATGTCAAAAAAAGTATTACTGAACAGCATGTCTATTCCATGCATGTCTATTCCAATAAATTGTTATCTATAACGTAACAGATTGTTTTCAACCGCATTTGAGTAATCCTACAGAACCTTCAACTTGATTCAAAAATTTTCAAAAATCATTTTAGTCACAACTACGGGACATATTCATTGTTTCTGGGGATCCTAATGAGTGAAAAATTACAGAGAATTGTATACCAAAAGGTTACGTCGTTGATTGTATGAGAAAAACACCTATCAGAAAACAACGATTCCCCTGGCTAATACCACGAAGGGCGTTGGATTATATCCGACAGGTGTCAATGCAGGAATCGTCACTAAAGTATTTCCTGCATATGCTGTTGGCGATACAACTGCCGGAATCGATTTTCAATAATTGAACGGGCACACTTGCAGACCGGTTTCGGGCTATTAGGCCTCTCGTCAGTGCAACGATTTTTGAAATTGCTAATATTCATTTGCGTTTATGGCATATACATAAGCTAGTTTCTGGAAAATTACCCCTGTAATATATCAAAAACAAAACACAGCATGAACAAACGAAGTAATGGCAACCAAAGATAGTAGAGAGTGGTTTATGACATTAAAGATATCACAAAGAAAGGAATAGCGCTTTCACATTCTACAAATTCAGTAAGGGCTGTTCAGAATCAACAAGGAACGAAAGTAAAATAGACACTGTTGGTTCTGTATTATAAAATTCAGGAATATCTGGAATAGTTGTTTTCATTCACTTTGCTGGGTTATTCGAGAAACGCGAAATAAATATTTGTATACCAAATACTGAAAAATTTGCTTCGCAGCACGATACACTCATATCGTGCTTCGCAGTTTGAAATGTAATGAGAGATGTTTTTTTTTTTAATACGTAGGTAGGTACACACGGTAGTAAACTCCCAAAAATGATTTTCAATTATCACCAACATCCCAATCAACTTTATTATTTCAAATACTGAACCCTTCACGCTTGGTGACATAATGAAAAACAAAGGGAAAAATACCAAGTATTTTTCTTAAATGTACCGGGAAAAAATGAAAATATCTATAGAGGGGGATTTGTAGATTCAATAACTTACTTGTTTGTTTTCATCAAACTCTCCCTCTTCTGTTCATTGTTTTTTGCTTCATTTTCAGAGCTTTCATCAAAAATCATATTATTATTGATTTTGGGAACTGTATAACAATTTTCCTTCATGAAAATTACTTCAAAAACTTATTCGACTTCTAAAGAAACGCAAAAGAAAAAATCAATAAATATCGATGAAATCTCTTCGAAAAAGTTGTACATCATAAATATTATTATTGAAACAGATATCATCGCTGAATAAGAAGGTTATAAACTTGATACTTTTTGATGAAACCATGTGAAAGGGAATTTCTCTATCTCAGTATTGTAGGTGTATGAATTTAATAATCAATGATATGACTTTAAAAACTTTCACTTCATTTCCACCCCTTCAGGCGACTCAGAAAGCTCGGAGTACAGTTCATCTTGTTCAAGTGATCAGAAGGAACAACAAATTTCAATGTTGTAGATGTACCAAGCCAATTTTTCATGATACGAATTTGGAAAATATTTCCGCCCTATTTGCATCCCTTCAGAAGACTTGGAAAAGTAGTACATTTCACTTATTTCACCAAGCCAATCAATAGGTATATTTTATTGAAAGATGGTAAGTACACAAATACGTTCCTGATATTCCTCAAAGACACTTCGGTAAATATTCTATGTTGTTTCTTGTAACTTTTTTGAAAATTTGCATAATCATTGATAAAACAAAGCCATTAAATTCATACCAGAATAGTTTCATCGAAACTAATGAGATTGATGACATGGTCCCTAATAGTTTTAGAAGAATAATAATTCATAACATTTTTCTGTATTCTAATAGGTAGAATTGGATCCTCTCGCATGAAATGGATCTATTGAGAACATTTTTCCTCATAAAAGAACTAGAAGTTAACTCAGAACTCCTGATTATGCTAACTTGGTTGGAGTACCGAAGGATAGTGCTATGGTTCTGGTGTGTCGGAAAAGTGTTTTCGTTGGATTGTTCAGTATGGAAAAGTTCGAGTCCGGAACTACTAAATCCACAAGTACTCACTATTCCTGAAGACGAACGACCTTAGTCCTCATCATATTTACCTGAAAAGAAGAGAAAACATTATAGTATGGCAGAAATAGAGGCACATGATATGATTCAATAAATACATATGTATAATCTAAATACTTGTATAGTAGATTCACAGTCTAGAACTTCGAATAGTTAGATGTTATTGCAAAACTTGGTATGTCTATGATCAATATTCTAAGGAACAATGGGTTCTGGCGGTATTTTTGGCAGTATTCAAATTTCGTTCAAGCCACGAAGAAAATATACCATTTTTAAACACTTGATGGACCACAATCTATACAAATTCTACAATTTCGAACAAAACTAAAACTAAAACGACAATGAGAGTACAAAAGGATTAATATTTTCGCGTACAAATGAAAATCTCGACTATGTTAACTACTGTGAAAGACAAGTTAATTTCGAATACTATTTATTCTTTAAACCTAGACTGATTAAATATAAAATATGGCGAAATATTTTCAGTTTTTCCTAATCAAGGTGAAATATTTATACGGTTATGAAAAACACATTTTTACTCTCCCGGCGTAATGGTGCGCCAGGATGTGGTGTCTTAAAGAATCCTGATGTTCCTGAAATTACAAGCTGTCTCGAACTATAAAACTTACAAACAGAGGTGCTTTGGACGATGGAACAGTCTGGCTGTTATAAATTATAAGAGATATCTACTGTGTCTATACTGTAGAACAAAAAACACTAACTTTATTGAATAGTCAATATTCTCAAACGAATAAAATCCAAACAAAGGAAAAAAAGAACGGAAGCAGATCGTGACGTGACTGAAATTGATGATTCAATTATAAAGAAAAAAAATTTGGCTTGCCACCTTCCATCATTGAACAAAAATTTGTGTATATAGTGTTATATCCACCGACATAATGGGCCTTGCCGACACTCCTATGATATTGATGAATATCAAAGTACGATGATATTTATCATGGAATTTTCAATGGTATTAATGAATATCAATGTATGATGATATTCGTCATGGAATTTTCAGCTTCGGGTGAGACAAATATTGCCCGAAAGAGTAAAACGGATATCTAGGTTAATATCTAGTCAGGTCACATCACTCTCTCATCACGGGTGCATGTAGAATGTTCTTTGAGTAGCGATACTAGCATGCTTTCTGTGACTATCAGAGAAATCGAGAGAAAACTCTATACGAAAAATATTTTTGGGAAACATATTAATTATAAAACGAAAGTCATTTTTTGTGGAGGAAAATCAGTTTTTATCGATCGTTTTTTGGGCATTTTCAGCATCCACAGTCTGAAAAAATATTAAATTTTTTTTCATATTTTTTCAGACTGCGTAGAAGGTGAAAATACCCAAAAAAGATCGATCAATATTAATTATAATAAACCTCTTATCAATATACGTTACATTGTTCTGTGGGGGCAGGCTCTCGAGCGTAAAATTGACGCCAATTATTACTATTTACCAATTGCACCGAGGGCAATCAATGTTTTTTTAGTCTACCAGCACGCCATATACGTCATCCACGCAAAATTTTACACAACCCCAAAAAACAATATATTCAAAATGAAATAAATACCATATATCAGAAAGCAAAATTTCACCGAGTTTTCACTACAATGCACCGAAACTGACAATTTTAATAACGAGTTTGATGAAAACTGTGTGACACAAAGCACCGTAGAAATGTTCTGTATTTTCAGTGAAACCATAATATATGTGAGATATGAATACTAGATAACCAAGGGTCCTTTGATGTTTTAATATCTCGAAACGTTCGAAATGAAAGTGATGAAGGTTATTAATGAAGTGTTATCATTCTCAAACATTCTGAATATTACGAGAAACTTTCTGGTAAACATAAATACACTTTGAACACATATAATTCATAAAGTTAGGTTCTTTTACAATGCATATACTTTATATGAAACTCCATCAGGTGAATTATCCTCACAACCAATACAGTCTTGCAAAATATGGAAAATGAAAGAAATTGCAGTCACCCAACCATAAAATAATTGAGGACTATCTATTCTAACGACCTATCCATTAGCAATTACCCTAGTTAAATAACACTATTCAGTGGGAACTAATGTACAATGCTGATAGCTCGTTGCAGAAGGACAAATATGTTTCCATTAGACCATAAAAAACAATAGAAAAGAAAGTACGACGGGAACTCGTTCGAAATGCGGAACACTGTCATTGTGGCGATGGAACAATGAAATCCTCGATAACTACTGAATCGATTTTTCCCTGACGTGATTTAAATATAAACGAGGCGGATCATTTTTGTTTGTTTCAGGACGCAACGAGAGGAAAATGCATTAGAAAGCCTTCACGCACATCAAACAATGAGATCATATTTCAATTGCGATTTGTTGATTCAAGCCAATAAGGCAGGGCAGGTCAAGAACATTTCATCATCCGAGTCTGTTTTCAAGGGATGGAAGTAATAATATAGAAATGAAAGCTTTCACGACTGGTGTCAATGTTTCGATTGGTTATAATCTCCAAACGTTTCACCTGCAACTGCGACAGTCATCTTCAGTGGCGTGGCGAAGTACTCTTCTCGACGTGTCAACTGTCAGTTCAATCACGCCACTAAAGAAGACTGCCGCAGTTGCATTTGAAATGTTTGGAGATTGTAACCAAAGAAGACCACGGCAAAACCCGAAAACCAACCAAAACATGAAAGTAATAAGTATAAAACACATATATTCGGGGGAACCCATGCCGCAAGGTCGCGCTGCGAAACTCAGGAATATGCTTTCTTGAATATACAACTCCATTCTTCAATCTAATCAACCTCTTCTCCCCTGTATCTGAGAAAATGATGGGCTAGATACTTGCAGATATATACAAGAAAGTATGTTGTATTCTTAAAGAAAATCAACTATGTTGAAAGCTACTCCGTTCATATACCTTTTCTCAAACTGTCATTCCTCTGCTATTTTCGAATATTGTAAATAGCTAAGAATAGACATATTTTTGGAGACATTGCTTTTGCACTGGCTCTTTTGATGATATTTAGATACACCAATCATTATGAAAAGGTAACTTTTACATTTGTGTGAATGAATATTACAATAAATAAATGCAACAACTCATATTTGAATGTTTATAGCCACAGTTTTTCATGCATATGATCAATGTTTTCCTGAGGTTGACATGTCAATTATCAAACCTAGATGTATCACATTTCCTGACTGTGGAAGTATTTGAAGTATTATCAACACTCACTATACCGCAATCCTTGTTTTACTATAGTATAATTTTTCAACCATGTTCAAATCAGTTGTTTCTTAGTTAGTACACGTCCAATGGTAAAACGGATGTCTTTATTTTGTAAAATTTTAAGTGAAAGTCTCAAAGGTGTTCAAGGATTTTCATCGGCCACTTCCATCACAAATCAACCTCAACTTGGACAAATTGACAATAATAACATAACCACAAATACCGATTGAAATCATGAGATCTTTATTATAAAATACGGTTTCAATATTGTTTTGATGATTGATTATTTGGATTGGTGAGTGTCATCAAAAAAGTTTTTCATACTACAGATTAGTTTTTTGATATTCGATTATGTGTTAGTTCTAGTAACAAAATTTGTTCAAAATAGCCTTAAACAATTCCATATG
Source organism: Leptinotarsa lineolata (assembly GCA_015342045.1). Lineage (NCBI taxonomy): Eukaryota > Metazoa > Arthropoda > Insecta > Coleoptera > Chrysomelidae > Leptinotarsa > Leptinotarsa lineolata. Next base: position 2,962 of record WOGR01007973.1, on the reverse strand, counting down.
TCAGGCTCAACCAAAGAATGTAAACTTTCACGGCCGAAGCTATTTTCAGTTGATTTTTATGTCCGAAATTTCGTCTATAACTACGGTAGACGTATCAAAGCCGCTGAAGCAACGAACTCAGTGGTATGATGAGGATTTTCAAATTATCGCCTGGTTCATTAACCTGTCACAGTAGATTTTGAGAAATCAACAAGTCTTGTGTACTTATATTGTTTCAATCAACATGATAATTGCTCAAGTGATTCTAATTCATGAAATTGTGAATTACTAAATTAAATACAGGTACACAACCACTTAACTCAAATAAAACTTACGTGTCGAAAATCAAAACAAAATGAAACGAATCACTCGACCACCTACGAATAAAATAACACGAAGCGTATAAATAGAACACGGATGCGATTCTAAATATTTTTCAAATTCGAAATTAGAACGATCACATGCATATCTACGCGTCATCCGTATCAAACTGGAAAGACTTTGGTTTAAGATTCTATATAGTTCCGATTAAGGAATCTTGAATAAATATTTTGAAAATCAATAAACATCTTGAGTAAGTCGAATGTGCGTGAATTTATTACGATTGGATACCAGAAATTGGCCTATGACCTCATGCCTTGTAAACAAAAGCCGTACGAGGTACGGTCAATATCTTGGTATGATTAGTTGGAGATTTTCATTTACATCTAGATCTGGCCACTTAAGACCATTTATTTTTTGTGTTGATATAAATTAGAAAAATATCGTAATGATTTGATTAATGGTTTCATTTTCATACATTATTTATAATTTAATCTCAGCTAATACGGCTGATTGAAGGCTTATCGCTCTTCTTTCAACATTTTCAGCAATAAGACTTCAGAATAATATGTCCAGCTTCTAACAAATAGGCAAATCGGTTTCACAAAAAATCTATCAAGCCAACACGTGCTGTTCGCTGTTTGTGAACAAGAAATTGAAAACCTCAGCAATATATTTCGATTTCCAGAAGGTCTTCGATTTTGTTAATCACCTCCGAACAAAATGCCTCTAAACAAAATGGAAACATTTTCTTTGTGAAAAATACTTACCGGGGTCGATAAAAATTCAACCATATTCAAACATACAATGTGTAGTTTATCCTTCATCACCTTATTATTACTATTGGTAATAATTAAGGGTATTATTCAGACGCATGCAATCTATTATATTTACATGGTAGCAGTGTATTTTTATCAGTGATCTGTGGTTGTTCCTAATGAAGAATAGGAATTTTCTAATAACTAGAAAGGTACATTATTATTCTATAACGCATGCAAAGGCATTTTAGAATCGTTTATTGCCTGAATCGCACCTATTCAATGATTGCATGCAATTCTATGCATCACTTTAATTAATTAATCTTTTCATAAGACTAGCATGTGACTCCAGCAGGATATGATGGGTGAAAAAAGTCAATTAATCCATCCCTTTCACAACGCCGATGACAAAACGAATTTAGATCAGATCAGCGGTTTCCTGAACAAGCTCTATTACGGCACTGCCGTCAACCTTGAACATTGGAAAAATGCATGCACGCGATTTCAGAACGAAAGTGGATCGCATGTACCATTGCGCAGGTTATTTCTGATGATTCACGAAAGCACCAATTCAATCTTTGACGGCAAGCAGTCCCGGTCTCAGAGCTGGACAACCATCGCACTGGACCTTTACACTGATATTGGGATAACCGCAGAGTTTTTTCAAAATCGAGTGAAAACGTTGGTCGTGAAGTCACTAACATGTGATATGAACTTGGCAACACCGTAAAACTTATTCATATTGCACCCAATTAAACGATCATAAAACTTCAGTTTTTCTATATAGTCATTTAATAATAATCTACTATATTTAAGATGAACATTATAAACATTTTCCATTCATTTGATTACTTCCCAAAACTGAAAGTTTTTTATTATGCTTTCGCTTGAATATATTGAAAAATGATGTGATAAAAGAGAGGGAGATAGATTAATAGTGCAGAACAATTTTCAGAAAGTTTTATTCGGCTTTTATTAAGGGAACATCATTTATTTTTGTGAACTTTTTCATTTCATGCAAGTATTTGAACATTGAGTCACATAAAAGTTTATGATTTTTTGATATGGCAATCACAAATATGGAAGGTTCAATTTTCGTTTACTGTCAAAAAATATCGGGGAGACCAATACCTCTACGGACGGCCCTGACGTAGGACATTGCATTGAATGTGATAGTTAACCGTTATAATACCGAATAACCAATCGAAATAAAAGGTAACAAGAAATTCGTATTTGAAGTCAATCAAAATGTTTCATGTCCTGCATCAATTTGGTAATAAAGCTTCATGGATAGTAATTGATGTTGAAAAGTTTGATGGATCCCTGCGGATATTTTACAACACCCTCTTCTAGTAAGAACTGATGGATTGGACCGTCCTGGTGACAAACACTTTTTTTCTATTTGGTATCGCCTCATTTATCAGGAGATCAAGATCCTGTCAGAGAAGTGGTAACAGAGCAGTCAATTTCATCCATCAAAAGAGCGATGTTTTCTCTTCTCCACATTTTCTTATTTCTACCGGGTGTATATCGATTCAGGCAAGGCCCTTTTTGGCTTTCCTGCTATATCAATTTGAATGGATTGGATCAAAAATATATTTGTAGTGTTTTCAGTTTTACAGAAAATTTACCCAACTTTAGAATGTCAAATGTCGTGTCTATAGACACGCCTGAATAAGCTATTGCATAGCAAAACACGTGTTGCGTTTTTGTAAAAGTGTCGAGTGAAAATCTCACGTTATAGTGTTTCTTGAATGAAATAAGCGGGTTATTCAAAAAAAAATGCCTAATAATTGTTTTCCACGTAGATCATGAAAGGAAATATGTTTTTTAGTAATCATAAGCCTTCCCAAAGCATTTAGAAAAAAAATACTTCCTAGTTCATGTTTCCACAAAAATAGGAT